>JAMKQA010001613.1:0-22232 GCA_024699735.1 Posidonia australis | reverse complement strand
GAAAACTTGTCTCTTTCATTTCTTCTCTTTTAACGGTAACCTAGTAGTTCTCTACAGCCCACCACCTCCAATGAAGACAAGATCATCCGAAAAGAAACATTAGAATTCATATTTTTACAAGCAATAAAAGGAAATTAATCATTTTAATGATAATGGGGAGAACTAAAAAGTAAAACCTTCTTTCCAGTATCTATTAACCATTAAGGAATTGTAGCTATAACTAATTATTTAAGAAAATATATAAATAATTAGTTATTTTAAAAAAGTATAAAAACTGTTCGCTATATTTTCAAAGATATTCATGAAAAAATCTCTTCTACATGATCAGCCAATATAGATAATAAATACTGTGGGAGATCGTCTGATATCCATTTTTTAACTTAGAAATCAAAATATATCACTTTAAATCCACTCACTGAGTGCCTCCTAGTTTTTTAGGAATCTCTCTGAGATGAGGTGAGATGCTACGATTTCTCATTATGATGCAATAATTCGTACACCATATGTTCCCGAAAGCAGCATGTAAAATACATTGAGCTCGTAATCGTTTGGATATTACAAATTCTTTGATAAACTACGTTCAATCGAACATGGTTTCTCTCATATGCAACAGAAAAGGAAAAGGAAATAAACGTTCAGCTGGAAAAAGACATTGTGTGCAGGAGCATTCCCCCACCTTATGACCGTAAACACTTCATATTTTACATGCTGGAAGATCGAGTATTTTCTGATTAATTCATAATTTATGTATACTTTTATTTTTATATTTGTCTATTTTGTATATAAATAATATTACTTGAGGTGTTTTGTACAAATCTTGTAGAATTTGAGGATTTAGATGGAATTTATGAAAAATAAGAGGGAAAAGAATAATTGTGTCAGAAAAGAAGATATTTTTTTAGAAAATTCTAGAACTATGTCAAGAGGTCAAACACATATTTTCCATGTGTCTATATACTGATAAAATATCAGTCAAGCTGTGGAAAAAATCAAAGAAGATCTTAGATGATATGGACGCCTCCCAAGTGTCCAGATGCAGATCCAACGCCTCCTAGCGCTTGCACTAGATATTTTTGACTTAGTATTCTTTAGATAAGATTTTCACTTGTAAATATCTTGTATTCAAAATTAAAAATTAAATTTTGTATTCAGATTTGTCTCTAACATAAGTAAGTTATTATAAACCAATAAAAAGATCCCTTATGTAAATCTATGGAACCCCAAAGAAGAAAAGAAGGTTTTAGACTCTCTTTTTTTTCTTCTATTTTGGAAGATCCTGAAGATCATTAGTGTAATCTCAGATTCCCTTCAATAAAAAAAAATTTTATTTAATTATGTCTTCCCTTTCTCCTTCTTCCCCTTCTTTTATTTTAATGTTTTATGTTATCATGTTTGACTAATCTTCTAAATCTAAGACGAATATGCAGTTTATTTAGATTGAGATGTGTGATCATGTTTTTTTCTCTTTCTCCTTGTATTTCATGCAATGAATATGTGGATTAGTTGTATATTACATAGATCATTCATTGAATTGAAAAAACTTTGATAGATTAACATTGATTTCATCTTTTTAATCTATACTGGGGAAAATTTAATTAAGGATTGTATATATAATCTCAATTCTATAATATATCATTTGATTTAAATTGATTAAGTGTGCTTTTATTCCTTGACTTAATAGTCTATGGTGCATTACATATAGATTATACTTGTTAAGATAAAAATCATTAAATCAAATTATTTAAATCAATAAAAGAGAGAGAAAATAAACATAATCATACATTCTCAATTCTATATAAATGGATTCAAGTTTATAAAGACTTTAATTCATTGGATAACATTCTAATAGTCTAGTGTTAGAATTTACTTTTCATATCAACTTTCTTAACTCCTTGTTTTCAATAACTGATAATAAATCTTTGATTCTAAAATAATTTTTTCTGTGAGATCGACCCGTATTTACCACGTACTGCATAATACACCGTGTATTTACGGTAATTAAATAAAATACATCATTCCCCATTTAAATAACTAGTTCAGCAAACTACAAATTTCAACAACAGTGACTGTTCCAGATTTCATAGCAAGGACGCAAAGGATGTATTTGGTTCATGTGTGTTGACACATTGTCTTTCCCTACAAATTTTAAAATGCTGCCCACCCCGATGCAGTGTTTTTTGTTGATCCTGTACCAGATGAAGGTGGGAGATTTCTCTGCATATTTATAATGAAATAATGTCAATACAAGCCTGCTATAAAAACTAAAATGAAAGACGAAAATCAGAATCATAAAAACCACTAATTCTCTCAAATTTGAAATTCAAATTTAAAAACTAAAATAAAAAACACACGCAATAACCTCCTATCACTCTTCAAATAACTATATATTTTCTCTCCCTCTCTTCATCTCCTCCCTCTCTCTATCTAGTCTACACACTTTTCAGTTTGCTTCTTCAGAAGTTGATCTTTTCTTTGTAGAGGTGTTCGCTGTTGTCTATGAGGCTGCAAGACGAAAGCTTGGGTTGTATCATTTTGATGTTCAAGTATAGTTATCATCTACTGCTTTGTAGTTGCAATTGAATACCAAAAAATGAAATAGAAACCCAGCCCAAATTCTTTTGTGCTTGGAATGACACCTGCAGATCATTGGTGGTGCTGTGCTTCACGATGGATTGATTGCAGAGATGAACATTGATGAAGGAAAGACTCTTGTGTCAACGTTGGCTGCTTATCTTAAAGCTTTGACAGGAAATGGTGTCAATGGTAAAAGCATTGATGCCACAGCCTCCCTCCTCACATGGATCACCGTGGCAGCCCACATATCACCAACAAACCACTAGTCAACGACGAAGACAGCTGCAGCATGCCACAACATGCCGATTGTAACATGCCTACCTCCTTTCTGCTCTCATCTCATAAGAACAAATTGAAATTTCAATGTTGTTTTAGTAATACTAAAAAGGTTTTTCTTTTTAACAAAATGTAATTACAATTATGAAATTATTTTTTATTCGATTCATGAATTTCATTATTGTTCTAGTAATACTAAATTATTGACCAACGAACTACTTATATAGAAGAACAAAGTTCTGAATAATTCAAGAATTAGTATTTCTAAAAAGGAAAATTCCAAACCCATGATGATCGTAAATAAATGTAATCAAATAAAAAACTAAAACAAAAACATTACGAAACAAAATTTAAATTTAGTAACACTAAAACAAAAAATATATATGAAACTGAAATAAAATATTATGAAATTAATACTAAAAATTAATACAAAAAATTAAGAGTGCCATGTTGATTTCAAACATTTAAATAAAAATAATACAAAAAATAAAATTTCAAAAACATAATGCAATTTGGAATAAAAATTTATAATTTTTGGTAAGAAACTAAATCTTCCCTATTAAAAATGCATTAATAACAATTGAAAATAATTAATTTGAAATTCAAAAATAAACGTGCTTTTTTACACTTCTATTAATAACTGCCATTTACATTTTTGAAATTGATACATAAGAACCACTAGCATATAAAGAATTATTGAAAAAAAATTCCCTCCAAAAGGGAAAATCGCTAGTAGTATTATTTTAAAATAGGTAATTTTAAGTACGTTCGTTAAATTAAGATCCAAAATTAATTTTCATCAAAATAGTTAATTTAAGTGAAGATACAACTGATCTCTTCTTATATACGAGTGAAACAAATTATCAAGTAAGGTCAGACCTTACTTAAGAAAGTAAGGTTAGATTCATCGTCATTAACCATTGATATCACATCCCATGTTTTATATTATTTATTGATTTTGAATTAATAAAATCATCTATTTTGTAATGATGACTTTGTAATTTTTCATTTTTCCTTTAATTTTATTTACTAATAGTTTTTTATGGTAATTGAATCACATTAATATCTCTTGTTATATGTCTATTTTGGGTTTTTTGATTCATAAAGTTTTAATTTTTGTTTCAGTTTTGTATTATCTTATTTTGTTTGAGTGTTACTATTTTTTACATAAAAGTGATTTCTAGTTTGATCAAAACTCAATCATGAAATGATTTTCATGAACAAACAGTATTAAGGGCGAACCTCTCTAAATATTAACAATATATGTATATATACAAATTATCATGTAACGTTCGACCTTACTTAAGATAAGGCCTAACATCATCAAACGTTGATATCACATTCCACGTCTTATATTTTAATTGTTGATTTCAAATTAGCAAAATCACCTATTTTGTAATGATGATTTTGTGATTTTTCATTATCCCATACTGATAGTTTTTATGGTAACTAAATCACATTGATTTCCCTCATTTTATGAAAATTTCAATTTTTTTATTCATAATGTTTTAGTTTTTATTTTAATTTTTATTTCAGTTTCATACTACCATATTTTGTTTCAGTTACTACTTTTGTAGTTTTAATTACATATTGTTTTAGTTTTAGTATAAACAATACATGTGATGGTAGGGTTAGGATCGATTATGGTTTATATGTGTGTAGTTCCCTAGTGTTCCAATTGGACGCCATTCTAAGCAAGGAGTGGTGGGCAACGAAAGGGAGGAGAGAGTGATGGGGTTTCCTCTTGATGTACGATGGACAACTGTCTAGATGGACAATGGTATGCATCATTAAAGATGGACGACGACAAGTAGTAGAGAGGAGCAGAGGGCAATGGGGTTTCTTCCATGATAAGCGACAAGTGGTGGTAGGCGTCATTTTAAACAAGCGATGGCAGGTGGCAAGAAGGAGGGGAGGGCGATGGGGATTTCCTCTTGGATGAGCAACGGGCAACGATATAGACAAGCAGTACATCGATTTAGATGAGTGGCAATGATGGTTATAGAGTGTAATAGCAATGGGGTGGCTGTTAATTTTGTGAGGGGATAGTTTGTTGGGGGAGTGGGTGAAGAGATTTTAATAATGGAATGAGAGAAATTTTAAATTTTAAAATAAAAAATTTAAATTATGTTTTAAAGTGATTTCTAATTTGATCAAAATTAAATCATGAACTTCATGATTGATGGACAGAATTAAAAGCATCATCATCTAAAATTAAGATGAACCTTTCAAGATATTAACTCTATATATAGCATATCCACTAAGAATTGTCCTTATTTGAAGATTTTAAAGACAATTTTTAAAAACAAATACTCTAAACTATAAAATCAAAATGTAATTTATGTATCTTAATCTACGTTATCTAGATCAAATACACATCAAGATCTACGTCACTTAGAAACTCGTAATATGCATATATATTCATATACAAATTTAACGATTTTAAAAGAAGAATCACTAGTTTTCTAAATTTTAAATTTTAAAATCAAAATGCAATCCATATATCTTAATCTACATTATCTAAAAAAGATACATACCAAAATCCATGTAATTTAGAAACTGTTAACATATAAGTTTATTCATATATAAATTCAATGGTTCTCTATAAACTATAACAAGCTACAATAACTACTTGCAAAATTCAGTTGTTAGAAATTTCAATATCATATGTTAAATAATTTTGATCATATATAATGGTTTAGATTTTTAATCTAATGGTTAAACGTTGAGATAAAAAAAAGTTGTCTTTAATACTTAAAATGAGGACTAGCCTTAATGAATGCTGATTCAGTAGTTCAAGATAAATGCATTTTATGTGAAATTTCAACAAATTATTGGCTCATAAATGCAATTTCCCACATAAGTAAATGAAAGAAGCACTGGACAAATCATAAGAGAGTCAACAAACCTCAATTGAAGAAAGATCTGATAAAGGATCATTGGCATGCTTTACGCTGCTCTTAGGAACCTTAAGCCCACCTTGGGCAGAAGCAATCCTTGCAGCTGCAGGATCATTGGGTGGGGGAGGAAGAGGAGACCTGATTTTTCCAGTACTGGGAGGAGGAGCAAGCAACATGTTTGGCTTTCCTGCACTGGAAGTGCCACCTGAAAGTCCAGCAGCAGAAAGCATACCAGCACCACTGGATGGTTTATTCTTTACATTTATCCGAATGGTTTCCCCTTCCTAATGGAACACAAATAGTCAGTCCATTAATTTAATTAGTCAATCAAGAGAACTCATTCCATGTCTAGAAAATATAGCTTACACATCAAAACTATTGCAGTGGTAACAATCCCACAAAGAAACAGATATGCAGTCATGTAAGTATACTTAAATCATGAGAAACCAAAACTCCACAATCATTAGAAATTAAACAAATACCGTAACTACAAAGTAACATATGCCAGATAAAAAACAAAAAGAGAAATAAGACAATGGAAATTAGATAGATTCATGATAGTGATTTTTTCTGAGAGAGTCATGTCCTGCTGTCAAGATAGATAGATTCACGTTCACGTTACATGAGAAAAAAAGAATGCCTAACACTAGGTTATCTAAAAACCTAAATTAGTAAATTGCCATCAGTCAAAGTGCAAAATAAGCATAAGAAAATTAAAAAGAGAGAGAGATAAGCTGATGAGGTACTATTCAACAATAGAAGAATAGAAGATATGGCAACATTTTTAATTCAGTCAACTAACTAGCATGTTGGAGTACTACCATGATCGTTTTAACGTGCAAGATTTATCTGATGGTCATATATGTAAGGATGAAGAGCAGATGAGATTGTCATTTTTATATATAATTGAGCTTGGTTTGGGCTGAAGTTAAAGCTCAACTCATACTCGAACTTCAAACCTACAAGAATTCATAATGAACAAAAGATAAGCTTGTGTATGAGAAATGATCAAATTACAAAGATCAAACAAATCAACAATAATAAATAGATCAAAGTTGTCATCGCTCATAAAGCAACTCTATATACATTTGTACCAAGTTATCTTATTTCGATGTGATTTATATTATAGTGAGTAATTTCTTCATAACTCAACCTATTCATAGAAACTAACTGGTATGTGCTTTGCTAACTTTCTGATTTACTTCCAGATAATTTGAACAGGCATATGAGACTTAAATCATTAGAAGGGATTTGAAGGAATTGTTGTTTGGAAGATTAACTGGGAGTTACAGTAAAAAGATCAAGGCAATACGTGAACCGTTGTAATACCATCGATGTCGTCAAGTTTCAATTTAAAAATTAGCACACAAGCTTCTTCACTCCAGCAGTAATGATTAATGACGATGAACAGAACACAAAGAATGCATCAATGCACTAAGAAGGCATGAAGATGCCAAGAAGAGTCCCAAAACAATGCCCTGACATTGGGAGTAAAATCCCAGACAAGAACAAAGGAAGAAACAAGCAAAGCAGAAACCGTAAGTTGGTCGGTATCAACAACGTTATGTAGCATTCGCCTAAGTTTTCCCTCATAAAAGGAAGCAATAAGACAACTTGTTGTACAATGATTGAAAGACTGTACCTTCAACCTGTGATTGACAACAGGATCGATGTCAATCTGACTCCCATCATCCCCCTCCTCCCTAACGTCCTTCTCCTGCTCCCTCCTCACATACTTCTCGTGATCGGACAGTGCCACATTGAAGTCAAAGGCCTCGTTCCTCTCGGCAAACCCCAACCCAATGAACGCATGCTTCCCCGTCCCATCCTCGATCTTGAGCACAAAATACCTGGAGGAGTCGAGCACCGTCTCGACGGAGCTCTCTCTCTGCCCGGGAAGGAAGAAGCATGCGGCGAAGAGCTCCCCGGAGTTGGGGTCCTCGAGGCGGATCTCGCAACGGTCCTTGCAGGAGACGACCCGGAGGCGGCCAGACCAGATCTTGTCGGACTGGAGCCACTCGCCGCACTTGTAGCCGCCACTGGTGCTCCGGGGCGGGATCTTGTAGACGGCGACCTCGCGGACGACGAGGAGCGTGTGCTCGAAGGAATCCTCCTCCTCTTCGTGGAACGACGACATGGTCTGATAGATCCGATTTGCGGCAGCAGAGATCCAGGAGACGGATTGGATCGGAATTACGATTGGGATCGAGTTGTTTTGTTGGTGTTGGGATTCGAATTCTTCTTCTGTGACTGCTGGAAGTAACTGTAGGAAAGATTGGAATTTGGAAGGAAGACTAGAGATCGAAGAGAAAGAGCCCAAAATGGGGAAACTGGAATATACCCCCGTTCCAATACCCCGCTATTATTGATCAAACAATTAAAAATATAAACAATTTATTTATTTTTGAATTCCCAAAATACCCCTAGATCCATGAGCTTTCTTTGGGGGGCCCTTTCTTTCGTGTGCTCAACTCCCTTGAGTTTTAGGTAGCATTTGATATGGGTGTACATGAGTAGGGTTAAGGCTAAATCTACAGTCTCAGTTTGAATAATTATAGATCCATACTTAATCTTTATCTAGTCTAGAATCAACCTAAGTTAACCTACAAATTTCAAGTTGGGTCAGATCGGTTCTTAAGTTGTACAGTACTTGAATTTTACACGAAAAAAGATATAGACTCGTCTATTAGTAAATACCAAAAAATAATAACAAGTTCATCCACTACCAAGAATCAAAAAAACCAACATGTGATATATTAATGTTGCTTAGTCATCTAACAATGATTTTCTCCAAGAATACAAGAGAATAGTATTTACTTAACGAGAGGACCCAAAAATTAGAGGATAATTTATTATTTATTGATCCAAAAATAGCTAATAAAAGTATATTTACTTAATAAATAGAAGTAGCTCCACTAGTATTATCTATGAAATATATACAAATGTTAAGCATGAGAAGTGAAAAAAGAACTTATGTTTAATGCTACTAACAAGCAGATTGTACAATCAAATTAATACGAGTTAAAGATTATACCATGAAGACGGTATTAACAAGGAATACCACTATCCAAATAGGCATTTAGAAAATAATTATCCACAAAGATAAGCATAATAGCCACACTCACTACTCTAGTTACTTGAAATGTAGAGATTTGATCTAGGAGTAGAACCCAATGAACACGAGCTTGCTATATATTTAAAAAAAATCTCCAAAATATGTATTTATAAATATAAATAATTAATATTAAATATATAACTTCGGATTCTGGTTAAGTCAGGTAATCTATGCCAGAAAGGCTGGAACTCATACCCAACATAGAAAGTTTGAATTTGAAAATTTTTAACTCATACCCAACTAATGATTAAAAAAACTCCAACCCAACTCAAGGTTGATTCAATTTTCAAGTCAACTCAGACCCATGTACACCTCTAGCGTTTGATATATTAGAATGAAAATAAATAGAAATAGAATAAATTCTAGAATAAAATTTGAAATGGAATAATTTTATTTCATTTCTGTGTTTAGTATGCAGTCAAACAAGACCAAAGCTACTACCGTGTTTGCGGAAGAACAAAGCCACTGCCATCACTGTGCATCAGAAGGGTTGGAACGGTGGAACTTCCTGCGTAGGGAGAATTGGAATAGTGGAGCTACCATGCGTAGGGAGAAGCGGTCATGCTTAGTGACTGTAGGAGCAATGGAGTCATCATCGGGGAGGACTGGAATGGTGCAGCCGTCATACGTGGGGAGGAGTGGCTATGCGTGATAAACTGGCAAGAGGGGAGCAGAGGAGGGAGGGGGCAGAGGAAGGAGGAAGGTTGCGAAGGAGGGAGTGGGTCCAAGGAGGACCTTCGTAGAGGAGGAAAGGAAGTGGAGGACGACGAGAGGCTGAGGAGAAGGGGAGCAGAGGAAGGAGCAGAGGAGCGAGAGGGGTCAAGGAGGAGGGGAGCAAAGGAGGGAGTGGGTCCAAGGAGGACCTTCATAGAGGAGGAAAGGGAGCGGAGGAGGAAAAGAACTGGAGGAGGACGAGAGGCTGAGGAGAAGGGGAGCAGAGGAAGGAGCAGAGGAGGGAGAGGGGTCAAGGAGGAGGGGAGCAAAGGAGGGAGGGACAGAGGAGGGAGGTAGCGTCGGGTTTTTTTTATTTTTGATTTCCAATGAAATGAATGAAATTTCTATGTTCAATAGAAATTTGATTCTCAAGTGAATGGTCATTCCAAAGTTATTTTTGGGAAGGTTTGTGCACATGGAAAACATTAGAATTGATTTAAACAAAAACTAAATTCTTATTGATCAAGTGAAATACTAGTGTTTGTGCATATAGTTGGAACTGAAATCAATGGAAAGTGAATTCCGTTGGATTCCAAAGTATAAAAATCAACTTATACCTTAATTCCCACCTCTCCCTTGGAAATTTGACGGAATTTTCTCCCTGAGCTCCCACACTTCACCTTTCTTCCACAATCCTCACCTCTTCCCATGATTCTCACCTCACTTGTTATCCTCTCCCACGATTCTCACCCTTCTTCTTCTCACCTACTACTACCATGATTTCGTTGTGCTCCTCCTCAACCCATCGACGCAACGTCCTCTTCCTGCACTAACCTGTCGACACAGCGGCCTCTCCCATGTGTCTTAACCTGCCATCGTAGCAGTCGTCGTCCTCCTCCTCCTTAACCCACAACTGCAATAAGATTACATTCCTTTTTAACTTTTATTTCCTTTGGTGGGTATGGTAGTGGCAGTGGTGGGCATAGCAGTTAGGGTTGGCAATGGGTCAGGTCTGGATCCAGAATCTATAGATATGAACCTGTAAAGTATGGGTCTGGATCCTGAAAATGAGACCAATGGACCCGTGGACCCATACCTGCTAAACTGGCTTATTTACTTGGTCGTGTCTAGGTCTAAAAATACCTAGACCTGTGGACCCATGGACTTGATTTATATATAATATATTATAAGTTAAATATAAGGACTAATATATAATATTTACACTATATATAATATATATTATTTTACTTTTAAATCTCATTCTCTCTAAAGTTCATAATTTATTTAGTGTATGCACATTGACATGAAATTATTGTATAGATATTGACAAAGTTGGTTTGTTGAAGTTAGATATATTTATTTATATGTTGTTTAACTATCAATGGTTCATAATATTGTTCATATTATATATTTATTTATAGTTGTATTATATTCATGATATATGTGTATTGGTAGAGAATTGTTTAGCACATTTATTTACAATGTTTTCAGTTTAATTAAAAATCTACTTTCTTTAAAAAAAATGAAAATAAATTGGAGGACCCATTAGACCCAAGACTCAAACCCAGACTCACTATCTTTATGGGTCTAGGTCTAGGTCTGGGTTTGGGTTCTGTCTGGGTCCTGATTTTAGAACCCAGATCCAGACCTGGACCCAGACCTATGAAATAAGATGGATCTAGGTCTGGATAAAGGTAGATCCGACCCAGACCCAACCCGTTGCCATCCCTAATAGCAGTAGGTATGGAGGCAGTAGTGGGTATGGCAGCAGGCAATATTGGTGGTGGGTATGAAGGTAGTAGTGGGTATAGCAACGGGTATGGAGGTGGCAGTGGCTACAACTGCAGAGGTGGTGGCGGGTATGGAGGTGAATCAGTTGGGAACTAGAGGAACTGATGGGGTATGGATTGTTTGGTGGTGGTGGTGGTAGTATGTTTTTCTTTGGTATCTAGTTATGATCTAGGATTACTGATGGAGATGATGAATTCCATTTTTGTTGGCGCCTGTTGATGTTTTTACCTCTTGAACTCTGTATTTTTGCCTTATATATCTCGCTTGATGCATTTTGGGATATGTTACTCTCTTCCCTTTATTTGAATGCTTGTATTAGTTCCCATTTTGGTCATTCTTGACATAAGAATTGTTCAATTTCGTATATCATTGACAAGTATGAGCTCAACTTGCATGAAAACTTCAACCCCCAATAATAGATACATGGGAACTCCAGGTTGAGAATCATATTAGAAGCTTTGGGACATTATCTATCAAAATCAAAACTTTAGGTTCTACCGTGTTTGCCTTTTTGCTCAAGTCTTGAAGTCCATCATAAACTTTTCAAATATTTCATCTTTCGACATCAACAAATAAATAACGACATATCTAGAGTAATCGAAGATAAAGAAGTATTTCATCTCATTTATGTTAACAAAGTTTCTGAAATCACATATGTCAAAATAAATTGATTCTAAAATTGTTGTAATCTAAGAAATTCTTTTAAAAGACTTTCTAATGATCTTCATTTGTCAAAATGGATCGATTCTAGAGCCTAGACACCTTCGAAGACCGATGAGTCAATTTAGTTTACTTTCAAAACATTTGGAATGAATTTCCTTCAACTGACGCCCATATATTGCATTTTGGATTAATTTCAGCAACTGATTTGCACGTGATTTTTATGCTTGAAATCATGTCAGCACTCAGCAGACATCAACAAATGTGATGTTAATCGACCATTGTGATTTATTGAGGATCACAAATTTAATCGAATCGTCGCAGTCCTAATGATTCGTGGTCTCGTGGATCCCAACACATTGTTATACTCCTTGAAAATTTGCTCATAGTGAGAATTTTGATTAGGAATCAATACAATCATGGTATGCAAGCAATATTAATTAAGCATAAAAAGAGAGATGCACTTTTATCGCAGACTAGGAGATAAATTGCCTGAAGCGTAGAAATAGATGTAGCTCATGCCAATAAAAGGTAACACAAGTCATGTCCCCGTTATTGGTAGCTAGCTTCAGAGTTTAGGCAACAACATATATCAGAATAATGTCTAGAATAATAATAAGATGCATTTTAGTAAATGAAAACCCTAAAACTGTTCTGAATGTTTCCAATCATTGAGTCAATAATAACACTCCTACCAAAAAATATGCAGCAAATATAAATACTTTACCATTCTACTAGAAAACAATATCAGACCACGAGGCTACAACAAGCTGATAACTTCAATGCTGCATTATTTCAAGTTCCAGTCCAACATTAGCGTTAACAATGCTACCCAGACAATAGACGGGTCAAAATCTTACATCAAACCAAAATGACGAGAAAACCCATCTGGAGAACTATTAACCAAATATAACGAAAATCCCAGAGAAGCTTCTTTTTCCCCCTGCAATTCAATTGGCTTGATGAAAACAGTTATAACATTTCAAGAAAAAGGGGGAAAAAAGTAAAAGAAACATCTTCAGAAAGAAGCGGGGAACACCACTTGTTCAGTTTTTCTTCCTCCTCGTCCCACTCCACGGAAAAATAATGGGATCAATTGGAACCCAGAGCTGCACTGATGAGAAAACAAACCACAGGTTGCAGAGGAATAACCGTTGAACAGGGACGTTACTGCTTTTCCACTGAAATTTACCACAATGCCCGTTTAGAATCCTCCTGGTAAAGTTTACAAATCATACCATGATGCGGAGAGAATGTTGCTGTTTTTCTTTTGGAAATTTCATTTCATATAACACAAATGGGAGTTACACAAAGAACAGTTTATGCAACAATTTAGATAAAGCGAGAACATATATCATCATCTAATTCTTTTCTTGAACTTAGTATTGAGCCTTAGCTTCTACACCAAATTAATAGCTCAAAAATAGGCTGCCCCTCTACAAAAATGAAAACTCTTTCCCTGTTACAAACAAAACAAGATTTAGCTTTCCACAAGAAAAAGGACAATTGCTATCCAAATTGTAGCAATTGAGCAAAGAGGGTGCTTTCCACAAGAAAAAGGACAATTGCTATCCAAATTGTAGCAATTGAGCAAAGAGGGTATTATATCATTCTAGAGCGCATAACCTGTAACTTAAACAGCAGTCAAGAACCACTTCCTAATTGCCCCTCCTCCAAAAAAAAAAAAGGGAAAAAAGAAGAGCATGGAGGTTTTAATCTGACATAAACAAGAAAGACATAATCACCAACAGTCAACACATCTGAAGAGTGGAGCCTTTGACTACACCGTAACTTTCTAACGTCCGTGCATCCACGAGAGTTTTTCCAGCAAAGACAAGACCATAACGCATGGACAGCATCCCACTCTTCTTTCTAATTCTCTCTTTAACAAAATCGATAGTATCGTCTTTTTCTACTTCTATTGTCATGGTTTTTCCAACAAATGTCCTTATTAGTATCTGCATTGTAGGACTTCTTGCAGACAGATGAAGAGTAGATCCATTTCCCACTTTACAATCAGACAAGGTTTTGTCGTCATCCAGTTTCTTTCCACCATGTAAGAGATTTTGTTGGTCCAATGAAATGTGCTCTATGCTTTCAATAAAAAACTTGACATTCTTGATAGTATACCAGGACTTCACGTCAATTACGATGCTTTCTCCCAGGGAGGTTTTGACGTATAGTACTAGATCATCTGAGCATGACATCATGTAAAGTGTGGAATTCACTTTGATGTTATAAGCCACAAGAGTTTGCCAATCTTCAAGTGTTTTTCCCAAGAATATCAAAGATTGTTGGTGCAGAGGAATCCCCATCAATGACCAGATCTTTTTCTTGACGACCAGGACAGTGTCTCGGCCCTTCATTTGAAGATTTATGATGTTTCCAGTTGACGAAATCTTAACACGTATTGGCAAAGCAGCTTCTGGACTGATGAATATGTTCAGGGTGGAATTCTCTGAAATATCGTAATCAGCCAAAGTTTTGGTCTCCTTCATGTGATTTCCTGCAAAAAACAGCTCTTGTACACTAGGATGAACTCCTTCCGTTGCTCTAAATTTCTCTTTGACATTTTTTATTGTATCAGATCTTTTTACCTTAAGAGAAACAGTTTTCATCACCTTCAAATACACGTTTATCTGGAAAAGCAAATAAGAAAATGAGAAGCACAGTGGAGAATCAGATCCAAATGCAACAAAGATTGCATACAAGTCTTTCAGGATTCCGTAAGTTCTTTAGAAATTAGAAATCATAATATATAGATGAATACGGATATAAATCTCAACTACCACAGTAAAGTGAAAATATGGAAGAAACAGACGCAGCAGAAGAAAAAGAAGAATTCAGAAGGATAAGGGTGGTGATGAAGGCAAGGAAGAAGAAACAAGAGTTAAATGGCTAACCATGGAGAAATGGAAATGCAAGTATTTGAGGACATACAATGCTCGTAAGACATAGTTATGGACTTTCCATCAATATTACGAACTTTCCTCACTTACTCCAGAAACACAAGATAAGATTCCTAGAAGAAAAGCAGTGAGCATGAATGCATGATGCATTCCTTTGATCAACAATGCTCTTCAGACCTAGACACAATGTATTAGAATACATCCTAAACATTACTGATCGTAATATATTCCTAGAAGAAAATGATCTAAGCAACCGTTTCGGGCCAAATTTCCCTGTTTCTGCACCAAAGAAAAGATTTTTACTGTGGAATTATTTTTTTTTCCCCTCAATGGCTGAAACACCCTGCATTTATTCAATAAAAGAATTCAGGCATAAAGCGGCTCAGTTCAGCTTACAACCACGAGATTTATTGTGTATTAGTATACGTACATGGACGTGCATTAGGACTATCGGGATCATATCAATAGCATGGATCTTCCCCTCTTGCCTCTTGGGAACAAAACAACGAAACAAAAAGAGCATGTTTGAAAAGCATCAAGAATTTTTTTTATTTTCAGAAGTGCGATGACAAAGTAACGAAGCTACATGGCAAAAACTTACAAACTTTCTGTTTTGAATCCTAGAAACTTATTGTTAAAGATAAATATAGATCGTGATCAGGATTTGGTACCACAGAAATGTAAAGAGTACTCATGTAAAAAGTAACAAACAAGGAACAGAAGCAGAAACGGAAGACCTCTCTTTCTCGCGAAGAAGACATTCTTTGCTCTCCGCTGCTACCCGACTCCTCCATGGCAATGGGATTGGGACGAAAGGAACGGGAACAAAGTGCAGGACGGAATGGACCCTAGAACTTCAGATGGTGCGGAACAAATGTTGGAGACTGGATCGTTTCTTAGTATCTTTCAATGAATCTCCTTTTCTTAGGTCAATTTGTACAGACAAAGTTAGGGTTGTTTTTTACCATATTTCCATTTGTTTGATACTGACAACCATTTAGTTAGGTGGAGATGTCTTTGCCTTCTGGGCTCTATAAATCTTAACTTTCCCACGAAGGTTTTGACATCTTCATCCAGGAACGTTGGAAGCAAACTTTAGATGAATGACAGCAGAAACAATCCTTCAGGTTTGAATATTTTAATATCTTGCTTAGTCAGGAAGTTTATGGAAGGCAACATTCCCGTGGCTTAAACAATGTAACCTTAATGTACCTGTCTTTCGTCTTAACATTGGAAGAAGGATAAACTATATTTTCTCATTGCTCGCTAATAATACTTACTCGGATTCTCATCTATAATGTTATCGGGGATTATTTCTTTTCTTTAATAAGCCTTCCTCTCCTTTGATTTTCCTGAACTAGAACTTTCTATTAAATAAAATAATACATCTTTGTGTCATTAAAATTGTTTTTCCCTTGTCTAGGGAAAAATCTCATAGATTTATTTTTTGTTTCTATCATTATTTTTGGAAGTTGTTAAAAGATCTTCTTGACGTATTTCAAAATTTTCACTGATCTCATGGCAAAGAAACTCTTCAACACATCAATTAAACTTTCATCATTCTCATCTTTAAAAAACTTAAGGCTGAGAAAATTCAAAATCACTATCGATCCATTAGTCTACTCAATAGCAGTTATAAAATTATATCTAAATGTCTAACTTCTAGAGTTAATCCTATTCTCAATTCTATTTTAGTTGATTCTCAAAGTGTTTTTCTTCTTGAGCTTAATATTAGTGATTGCTTGCTTGTGCCCAGGAAACACATTATCTTTTACACACCTCTTAAACACTAGGAGTTATGTTTAAGTTAAACTTTAAAAAAACTTTTGATAATGTTAACTAAGGTTTTCTTTTAAAATCGCTAAGGAGCCTTTGGCATAAAGTAGATTTCATCGATAAAAATGTGTATTTTTCCAACAAAGTTCTCTATCTTGGTCAATGAATATTCTAAAGGTTACTTTGGTACTTCCAGTGGCCTTAGGTAAGGAGATCTTTTATTTCCTTTCTTATTCATAATTGTTTTTTTTTTTTTGAAATTGGTAGATGTCATTCATTAAAAATCTTATTTAGGGAATTGAGTTTCCTTACAATGGACCTAATGTTTTAAATATCCAATGTGTAGATGATAGTCACCTTTTATTAACTCTAATTGATGATTGTTTTATTAATTTGAAAAGAATCCTATGCTACTTTTAAGTTTGTTCAAGATTGAAAATTAATTTCCATAAATCCTCTTTTACAAAGATTAGAATTTATGATAATTTAGCTGATCGGTATAGTTCCATCTTGGGTTGTACCTAAACCCCGTTTCCAATCTCTTACCTTAGTTTTCCTCTTCCTTTTAAAAAAAGACTTCTTACAATGATTAGACAATAGTCTTAGATAAAATTACTATAAAAGTAGACTATTGGAAAACTAGATTTCTATCTCTTAGGAGAAGGATTACAATTTTTAATTCTGTGTCATCTACTATATCAACTTATTATTTAATTGTTCTTCATCTCTCAGTCAAGAGTGAAAAGGAAATTGATCGAATTCATCGACATTTTCTTTGTAGCTCAGGCTCCTCTGGTAACAAGGGATATCACCTTGCCAAATGGTAAAATATTTGTAGAAAAACAAACAATAAGATGGTCTAAGGATCGCCTAAAGTAGCGATCAAACACTTTAATATGGCGCTTAAGTGCAAACTCCTTAAACAGCTGCTAACAAACAAAGACAACCTTAAGTGGTCCACCCTCTTTAGAAGTAGATACCTCTTTTATAACAACTTTGGAGCACCTCTCAACAGTACCTCTAGGAATTCTTCATCTCTTTGACAGGAGTTGAAGTATTGCTATCCTATAGTTAATACTTTCACTTCATTTTCAATTAATAATGGTAAGAATATTCTCTTTTGAGAAAGTAGATGAGTAGCAAATACTTCTTTAAAATTAATCTTCCTAGAACTTTACTCTTTGGCCAAAATTTTTTAAAAAATGCTCTCTTGCTAAAATGATATTGGCCTATCGAGACAAGGGACTAAATGTTCTTAATTCCAATATACTCGCCACCTTATAACATTCCCTCTTCCTTTTACACCAATTCATTAGTCTTCTAAACTCAGTCTTTCTATCTAATGATGATGATTCTATTCATTGGCTACTATCAGCAAGTAAAGATTCTGTGTTAAAAGTTGCTATGATATTTTAAATGATGGTGAATTAAGATTGATTTTTAGATCTAACATTTGGAAGAGTGTTGCTCTACTAAAAGTTGAAGTCTTTCCTTAGCTTGTATTTCCTGATAAAGTTTTGTCTATGATCAATTTAATCAAGAGAGGTTGGTCCAACCCATCTCACTGTGAAATCTATGGATATAATGATGAGTCAATTTCTCATATATTCTTACAAATAATCAATTGCATTGAATAAATTTACCTCAAATTTCTTCCTTGTATCATTTATTCAAGTTCAACATAAGCCGTAGATGTTGGAACACGTTTGCTCCTTAGAGGTTGGAACATGTTTATTCTTGTTACAATTTGGTACATTTGGTTAAATAGAAAAGAAATTATTTTTAGAAATCATAGTAGAGATATCTCCTTGATGTTTTATCATGTTATAAATCTAATTTCATTTTTGGTCAAAAAACTTGATAACTAGACAGGATTCTACTAATTCTTCAATTTCAAACATTATTCGGCAATTGCAACAAGATTGGGACCAATTTCACTCTACTCAATGGACTTCTTTGGCAGTTGTGCTAGCCAATGATCTCAACATGGCTGATGGTGGTATGCAGTCTCTTGTTGAGTCGGCCTTGTGTGCTGCAACTCCTGGCTCTAAGATCTCAGAATCGTAGGAATGCTAGTTGAATTATCTCTTAGTGAATTGTGCTGCAATGGTGTTTACTCAATTTGGATGTTATGGATATAGATTTGGGGTGTTAATGTAGTCGTCGATGCTTACACCTGCATCGACATTTGATGTGATCATCACTTGTCTGTTGGGTGTTGATGGTACACAAGACGCCCTCGAGAGATGTGATGTGAGTCCTTGACTCACTGGATCAACAGTAGGATGCTGTCCAACAATGTCCTCATGTTATGCTGCCTATTCCTTCCTTTCAAAACAAATAAAAACAGATCTAAGTAAGTTTGGGTGTAGTAAACAACATCAGAAAAGCGATAAATAATATAAATGAATACAACTAAATACTAACCAAGGCGTAGTTCTTTGCATGCATATGTTATGGGCTTATCTATCGAATGAAATGATATGTAAAAAAAAATAGATTGGGAACAATACTTCCTTCACCATTGTGCTTGTGGTGTGTGATTGTGGAAACAGAGTCATGGACAGAGCTCTGGAGGAGCATTTAGCTGCAGATTGGCGTGATCTCTTGGATCTAGGGTTTCATGTAGGGATTTGACAGAGTAAAGGGGCTAACAATCTCTCAAGGTCTCTCTCTCTAGTACTCAGAAGTCTAACATATTTTCTAGAAGCCTTTCTAGCTTTTCTAAAAAGTCCTCCATCAAGCTCAAGGCCTAGGAGTCTATTTATAGAATGTAAGGGCGTTAGATCTCGTTGGAGGACGATTATCTAGGTTTAAAATTAAAATTTTTAAAATTAAAAATAGATATTTATTATCGTCGCCGTACGGAGCGGCGACAAGTGGGATCTCATCGTCGGACGGACAAAGACATAGATATTTCACTTTTTCCAGTGCAGAAAATTAGATAAAATATCTATTATAGCTAGTTGTTGGTCTAAGTGGCATTGAGCTATAAATATCTACACATTTAAAAACAAAATCCAAACTTAATTGATTAAATATCCAGGAACCTCCTATAACTTATCCTCCGTATTTAAAATTTTCTTCATAACAGAGTGATGTTTTAAATAAATATCATATTCAATACCCAATTTTTTATATTAAGCAATTTAATTTAAAATTAATATCCTCTATAATTATGAAATATAGGTTAAGGATATTTTTGACCCAATCTACATTCGTAACCACATAGATTTTTGGCACATTTTGAAATTATTTTTAAATAAAATGTAATTATAAAATTTAAAATGCACTAACTAACAAAATATCTAATTTTTAATCAAGATAAAAACATATTATATTAAATCCAATGTCATCCATTTTTCTAGAGGGTTCTAGAATTTTCCTGAATTGATTGCCATTTTTAAAAGTTTATATAATGTGCCATATATATTTAAATGCTAGGAAAATTGTAGAAATAATAATAATCAAAGGAAAAATGTTATAATATTTTATAAAAGTCCCATATATTAAATTAAAGGCTAGGGTGACGAAACTTGTTGAAAGAGAGTGCCAAAATACTCATCACCTATCCTATTAGCGACGAGGCTACTTAATCGCTTGTTAAAGCGGTGATGAATTCTATTGCCTCTTAGTATGGTAACAAGCTAGTATTTTGTAATTTATCTCCTATTTTTTATATTTATCCAAAGAGATGTCTTAAAAATCCAAAAAAAAACTTCAGAAATTCTATAAAATCATAAAAACATTTTTTTAACATTAAAATACTCAAATATGCCACTAATTCGAGTACAGTAAGAGAATTAACTTTGCTACAGCTAATAAACTCGCAAAAAGTAATGTTAAAGGTATTCAAAATTATTACTAGTTTGAGTAAAGCAAAAGTATTAACTATGCCATAGCTGACAAACTTGTACCAAATAAAAATGTTTAAGGTACTCAAGATTACTACTAGTTTGAGTGTGTTAGCTTTGTCACAACTAACAATCTTGAATCAAGTAAAATTAAGTAATGTTTTTAAATAAATCATGAAAAATTTGAAAAACATGTTAAAGATCCTTAGTTATCATGTGATTCAAGGTACCTTAAGGTTTTTTATCGTTAATTAACTTTTGAAAAAGCAAAAATAGGATATCTACGAAGTTGTTGGCACTTTCACTTACATCAATGGTTGATGTAATCATCACTAGGCTATTTGGTATTGTTGGTTGATAAGGTGCTCTAATGAGATGTGATGTGAGTCCATGATTCACTAAAGTAGCGTCAGGATGCTATCTAGCGACGTCCTCGTGTTATGTGATATATTCCTTCCTTTCAAAACAAGTGAAAATAGATCTAGATTAATTCAAGTGTGTTGTAAATAATGTCAAAAAAACAATAAATAACAAAAATAAATGTCACTAAATACTAATCGGATGGTGGTTCTCCACATGCAAATATTATAGTCTTATCTAAGGAATGCAATAATATGTAAAAAAAATAGATCAGGAACGATAGTCTCTTCACCCTCGTACTCGTGGCCTGGGGTTGAGAAAGTAGAGTCGCAGACGGAGCTCTAGAAGCACGTTTAGCTTTGAATTGGTATGATCTCTCTAAATCTTAGTTTTCTCATGGCAATTAGATAGAGTTTCGACTAGGCATTTTTCAAAATATGGCTTTCTCAAGACCCTCTCTCCTTATTATAGGATCAAAAGGCTTCTCTAGAGGGGGGGTGAATAGAGAATTTTAACTTTTAATAATTCTATAACCAATTTTAACAATAATCAGAAATGATAAGTAATTTGATTCACAAAATTCTACTTATCATGCACAACTGAATTTAAAGCTGTGACCGTGTCCGTACCCGACCGCCCGGAGGGAGGGGGAATGGGAGGAGACCACAGCCATGCCGATGACGGCGAAGGCGCAATGATAAAAGAAAAGAAAAGGGAGTCGCCACCTAGTCTTTTAAGGGAAAGGCGAGGAAAACCACAAAAGGATGAATGCATGGAATGCAAATGGGAAGGCTGGATGTCTGCTGACCAGAGGATGGGTAAGGATTCCTATTACGCACGAGGAAGGTGTTAGGCACCCTCGTACGCCCGAGAAACTCGATCTTTCTAGTCCAAATGTTTGCTGAAGGTTTGATGAATGTTTGCTAAACCTGGATCATGCTCTAATCATGTCAATGTGTATGGATGTGACAAGACTAAATGAATGAGCAAGACGATGCGTGAAAACTACGAAGAAATCCTCATGAAATCATGATAAAGTCGTGAAAATCCAAAGGAGAAAAAAATAACCCGTGATGGGGTTAAATGTCGGCTTTGACAAGCCTTTTGCTATACGCCCTCGGGCAATAAGGAAAATCGTGAAAATCGAAAAAAGGGGAAAAATAATCCGTGAGGGGTCAAATGTCGGCCCTCGGGCCTGTTACAGTATGCCCTCGGGCGATGGAAAATCAAAACAAGTGAAAACCGCAGAAAATCGAGGAAAACCAGGAAAACAAGGTAAAGACTAAGCTCGGGACATAGCTAGAAAGCGTGCACCAAGCCAGGAAGAAAAGACGGAGAAAACCGTGCAAAAAGATGTGAAAAA
>JAMKQA010001609.1:0-20854 GCA_024699735.1 Posidonia australis | reverse complement strand
TAGGTGCAATAACTGGAGCTATAACTACTCCATTGGATGTGATAAAGACAAGATTAATGGTTCAGGTACAATATTCTTGTCTGATGTCCTAATTTTCCGAGCTGATATTCATCTCTGTAGGTGCAATAACTGGAGCTATAACTACTCCATTGGATGTGATAAAGACAAGATTAATGGTTCAGGTACAATATT
The DNA here is from genome assembly GCA_024699735.1 of Posidonia australis. Classification (NCBI taxonomy): domain Eukaryota; kingdom Viridiplantae; phylum Streptophyta; class Magnoliopsida; order Alismatales; family Posidoniaceae; genus Posidonia; species Posidonia australis. The sequence goes on along the minus strand of JAMKQA010001609.1, from coordinate 20,662 downwards.
CTTGTCTGATGTCCTAATTTTCCGAGCTGATATTCATCTCTGTAGGTGCAATAACTGGAGCTATAACTACTCCATTGGATGTGATAAAGACAAGATTAATGGTTCAGGTACAATATTCTTGTCTGATGTCCTAATTTTCCGAGCTGATATTCATCTCTGTAGGTGCAATAACTGGAGCTATAACTACTCCATTGGATGTGATAAAGACAAGATTAATGGTTCAGGTACAATATTCTTGTCTGATGTCCTAATTTTCCGAGCTGATATTCATCTCTGTAGGTGCAATAACTGGAGCTATAACTACTCCATTGGATGTGATAAAGACAAGATTAATGGTTCAGGTACAATATTCTTGTCTGATGTCCTAATTTTCCTTTTTGTGCTATGCATATAATGGCATGTTGTTATTATCTATCATATATTCAGGGCTTGGGAAACCAGTACAAAGGAGTAATTGATTGTGTTCAGACCATCGTAAGAGAGGAAGGCACTGCTGCTCTCTTGAAGGTTCAACACTCCATCTCCTACCAGCTACTGAAATCATTATTTGCTTAGATAACTTGGAGAATAGGCATTACATGTTTCTTTAATCTAAATCCCCACTACTGCCTGATCCATGGTGTGTAATAATAGGCATGATTTTTTTCTTCTCTTTTCATTATACTTGAAATTTTACAGGGTGTTGGGCCAAGAGTGCTATGGATCGGGATTGGTGGTTCAATCTTCTTTGGTGTTCTAGAGAGGACAAAGCAATTGCTTGCCCACCACGGCTCTAGCCAGCATACGAAACTTGAGCAAGTCTAGTACGAGTAATCCTGGTGATCATTTGTATCGTCTTCTACAGTAAATGATGCTTTTAGGGTGGATTATTTAGTTCATCCTATCTACTGTCTACTTGTTGTAGTGATCGGGAGTCCGCAGCTCCGCTTGGTGGGATTCTTCACCTTAGAAATCATGGTCGTTCTTTTTGCAGTGTCATTCTTTCTTTCTGTCTTTTTTTGACCTAATAAGTGGTATAATGTTCGGAAGTTTTATAAGGCAAATTTTTTGCAATGAACTCGGTATTAACATGGGCTTGCATGGTGAAAAGTGGCATTTTAGGTATTTATTGGCTTCTTCAACCTGAAAAGGTATGTCGCTATCTTGAATGTCGTTGACTACTAATCTATCCTTAGATAAGTCTTCCTGAATTCTTTCAGCCCTTCCTTGGACATAGAATAAGTGTTGACATTAGAGAGAATCAATAAATAATATCTATTGAGAGGTGTAGTTACATATATATATAGACTATACTAAGTAACTGAATATCTATTTACCTATATAACCTATAACACTAATAATATTATATCTAACATTCTTCTTTGAGTTGAAGCATATATATATCTAACATCCTCAGTTTGTTGTAAAGGATTCAAAAATACTAACACTTAATATTTTTGTGAAAATATTTGCCAGTTGCTTGGATGGAATCAAAATGATTCTTTTTATCAGTGTCTCAAATATGGTAAGAGTTGAACTCAATGTGCTTTGTTTATTCATGGAATGTTGAATTGTGGGTAATAAAGATAGCAATTTGGTTGTCACATTTCATAAACATTGAATCTTTACTGTGAAATCAATTTTTGTTAATGAAGATTTTAGTCAAATCATCTCACAACCAGTTTAAGTTATAGAATGATATTTTACTTGAGTATTAAATCTGGAAACTACATTTTGTCTCTTATTTCTTCAAATAACAAGATTACCTCCCACATAGGTCTAATAACCTGAAGTGGGCTTCTTGTTTCCTTTATCACCAGTATAGTCAGAATTTAAGTAAGCTTCAACTACAAGATGTTCACACGTTTTGTATATAAGACTTTTGCTAAGGGTCCTATTAATGTATGTTAATACAGACATAGTTCCTTTCGAATGGATCATCTTTGGTTCATGCATAAACTAAGTAATCCTATTGCATGGGAAATATCTAAACGTGTGATAAATAGATAAATTTCTCAATTAGTTGTCTATAGCATCCAACATTTGTAAAGACTTCTGAGATGTCATTCCAAAAATTTGGATTCTAATCTATGAGTGTTTTTTGGTTTGCATCCTTGTAATACTTGTGCCTGATTACCTAAATTAATGTAAATCATGAAATATTTATAATATTTGTGTAATATTGTTTATTAATAGATAATCAAGGTGTTGTTGGTCTTAGTGTAATTTTCTCTTTCTGTGGGTGACGGTGTATATTGGGTTCCCTAGTTTGTGTGGTTTTCTAATTGGTTGTGTCTCCATTGTGTGTATGTAGGATCCTGTTTGGCCTTTAGTCAAAGCATGCATAGTGCTCCTTCACGAGCTTCTCCCTTATCTGGTAGCCTACTCATCTCTTCATCATGCAAGGCCTAGTGAAGGCTGTGGTAGTCAGTGAGTGTAGCGGTCGAAGGAGATAAAGAGGGGAGGAGGCCATGACACCAACCATGAGAGGCGAGAGGAGAGGAGACTAGAGGTGTGAGCTAGAGAGAGTGAGCTAAAGGAGGAAGAGCCGTAAGTCGAGGGAGAGAGAGAGAGGATTGTGTGCGGGTGTGTCGGAGCTTTGCTGGAGGGTCGGGAGGTCCAAAGGCCATCGAAGGTGAGGAAAGGTTCGTCGGAAAGGCTCAGAATCATCAGAAACCTTCCTGAGTATATGCATCTTGCCTTCTCCCTCCTTTCTGTGTTTTGTATTTTAATGACATAAATCATGATAAATGTGGTAGAAATTATGGAAAATGTTGGAAATAGTGTGGATTGGCTTGGATGCATGTTGAGGAATAGATCTTGCAATTTTACGGATTTATTGTGGATTTTTGGTCGATTTTCTTGATTATATGCTATAGTGCATGTTAAATGTGTTTCATGCATTCATGATTTTATTATATGAACTATACCTATTGGTTTGGTTGAAACTTGTCCCATTTGATAGCATTCCAGTGAACGAAAGATTAAGGTAGACGAGGAACGTTCAGAAATCGCCTAGATCAGTATGCTAAAACATTTTGGTATGTCAAATCAAGGAATTTCGACACTTTGGAATCCTTCAGCATGTCAAAAAAGGTCCTTGTGTTCATAGCAGATTTCAAGGGATTTCGGTATATTGGTGGATTATGGTATGCTAAATTAGGTCCTTGCCCTGGCACTTATGATTGAAGTTTTCATTAAGGTTAAATATGAATGATTTAGTATGTTATGTTTTGATGAAAATTCATGTGAATGGAATGAAGTATTGTGGAAAGTGTTTCCTGTAATAGAAATATTTTGAAAATGGTTTTTGGAGAAAATCGACATGTTTTGAAAAGAGATGTCCATTATTTGTTTTGGATCCACATAGTTTTTAGATGGTAATTGGTAGGGGACGTGAGACCTTTATGAAATCGGTGGTTAGTCCAAGACGTGGTTGTCGAGGTTTGGAGTGGTTGAGAGAGACAAGGTTACCCTTCTGTGACGGTGTTGGTTAGACATGAGAATGTGAAACCTGGATGTTCGAACACTAGTGGGATGTCAAGAAAGATGTATCTCTATGTTTGTGAAGAATAAATTAATGTTAAAGCCTATTTGCCTGGGCAGTTGTCCTCCTACATGGGGAGGTTCACCGCAATAGTGCAGGAGAGTGGGATTGGTGCCTCGCCTACTACTTGTGGCTTACTTGCCTCTGATTAAGGTGACACTATTGAATTGTGATTGAGATATGTGTGTGGTTTTGAGTTGGAATCAGATTGTGTTTTGGTTTGTGATTTTAGTCAGATTTTAGTCGAGTTGAGACTCGCGATTTGAATTAGTTGTCAGACAATGTGTGCTTGTGTTTTGAGTCAGATGTGGCATTGTGGTTTTGCATTGGATTTGATTGACAATATGGTTTCTCGAAATGCATAAATGATTTAAAATACATGAAATTGAGAAAGAAAATGGTTTGGAAATGACATGGTTTTGGATAGAGAATTCCTAGAATTTGTGAATCGATTTTATGATTTTATCGAAGTTTTAGGTTATGTCTTGTAATAATCGAGATTTTGAGTTTTCTATGATTTTTTCGTGGTTTTCCATGGTTAGGCGTATACTAGGTGGTTTGATGTCACTCATGTGTGTTTGTTTTGTTTTGGTTTTGAGGTGTATTGTTTGGAGTGCAGTCCACCCTCGGTGTGCGTGTTATGGAGCCACTAGCTGCATACAGATCTTAGGTAGTTTTTTAGTTATTTTAATTAATGTTATTATTGTAATTAGATAGTTGTTGCTGTAGTTGGGTAGCGCCTCTGGGGTGGGGCGTTACAAAGTGATATTAGAACTTTGGTTACATTGAGTGCACAGGCTTGGTGGTGTGTCCGATCTAGTGGTTCTGTAGAACTGCATTAGAAAAGTGTTGCACTAGACTGTTTGTGTGCTTTTCTTGGTGCCAACGACATACTGAGAGGTCGAGATCGTGGTAGGACTCCTATGCCTGACTCTGGTGTCGAGGAGGACAATGCGTGGAGGGGCATGTGACAGGAGATAGGCGAGATGATGACGGACTTTGTCTAGTCCTTTGGAAGCAACAACAAAGACGAGGCTAGAGGGGACCCGTGGATTAAGTAGTTCTGCCAACTGAGTGCACCAATCCTGGATGGACGTGGCAAGTCAGAGTAATGTGAGGTTTGGTTCCCAAAGGTAGAGAAGATTCTAAAAGGTATAGAGTGCCCATCGGAGAAATGGGTCCGACTAGCCACGTTTCAGCTCAAGGGCAACGTTGACTAGTGGTGGAGGGCTACGTGTCGCACTAAGTTCCCCAATGCAGACTTGCTGATGATTTCCTGGGAGGACTTCCGAGAAGTGTTTTATGAGAGTTTCTTCCTTAAGCATGAGAGAGACAAGCTAGATAGAAACTTTTGAAACCTGAAGTCGAGGGACATGATCGTGGTAGAATACGAAGCAATCTTCCATCGGTTGGAGCAATTCTCGCAGGCCATTGTTACCAAGAAGAATCGAATGAGGAGGTTCGTGGAGGGGCTGAATCCAATACGCTGGTCGAGGGTTTTCGGTTTTCGATGCCAGACCCTGACAGATGCCATTGAGCTACTAGCCCGCTACAAGGATGAGTGTAGATTGTTCTAGAAGGAGTATCCTAAGGGAAAGGGGAAGAAGTTCACCTTGCAGCCTTTTGCTTCTGAGGTGCCAAGTTCTGGGAGTTTAGGGAGTTCCGGGAAGAAGAGGAAAGAGCGGTCTGATTCAGCCCTCGAGGAAAGGCGTAGTGTTGCTGGGAAGGAGAGTGTTGGATACAACTAGACCGGTTCGAGTAGTGACTCAAGGAAAGGACCTTGTCACATTTGTAGGAAAAATGAGACATGTAGCTAACATAGTGTAGGATTTGGCAGAGGAGCTTAAGCAGGATAGTGTGCTACAATTACGGGAAAGTTGAACATGTTCAGAAGAACTGTCTCGAACCTCTGAAGTCAGCGAATGACGCGCCTTGTCAGCCAATCAAGGGAAGGGTGTTCTCTATTGTTGCTCCAGATGCTGGTCCTTTAGGAGATGTTGTGGAAGGTAAGGGGCAGTAGTGGCCTTATGATTTGAGTTTTGTCTTGTATTATGGATCCTATATGTAATCAATACTATATTCTGTGATAATGACTATGAATATGGTTATGGTTATGATGTGTTGATCTTAGGATCTTTTCTTGTAGCTGACTAAATGGTTCGAGTCTTACTTGACTTAGGGAGTTCGTTCTCTGTCGTCTCGTAATCATTTGCTGCTGAGATCGGGATCAGACCTGCTAGGTTGGTATTCTACTTGGATGTGGCGACTCCGTTAGAACATAATCTAGCGTGGAGGTATTTATGGTTAGTTGATGTCAAGCTAGGAGACAGATTTTAAGGCTAGTTTGATTATAAGGGACATGTAGGAGTATGATGTCATCTTGGGGATGGATTGGCTGGCACAGTATGCAGCTATGATCGATTGTGCTAAGAGGAGAGTTCTGGTAGAGTATTTATGCTAAGGCTGGTGTGTTGTGCAAAGAACTGGACCGGTTGAGCCTAGGAAGGTGATATCATCTATTAAGGCCTATCGCCATTTGGCAAGGAGTAGTGTGGACTATTTGGCCTGTGTGATAATGTAACATCTGTGCTTGGTTATCCAGATTTGTGTAAATCATGAATATTGCGATATTTGTGTAATATAGTTTATTAATGGATAATCATTGTGTTTCTGGTCCAATGTGTGTGTTTTCTCTCTGTGTGTGGTTGTGTTGGCTTGATTCCCTAGTTATGTGGCATCTTGGCTTATTGTGGCTCTTGTGTGTGTGCATGGAGTCTTAGTTGGCTTTTAGTCAAATCATGCACTGTAATAATATTCACGTGCCTTCTTCTTCTTCCTCTTCTTTCTTTTCTTCCTCGACTCATGAGCCAACATCGCTCGTCTCATCTCCTCCTTGCCAGCGATGGAAAACTACGAGTGGCCGACGGGATTTGAGGGTGATAGTGTAGAGGAGAAGATAAAGAGAGGAGAAGGGTGATGGCATTGGGTATCCGAGAGAGCACAAGATAGAAAGGGAATCAGAGGAAGAGTGCAAGCCAAGAGAGAGAGGGCGGAGGGCTAGAGATGGTGGTGTGGGTTAAGCACTGGAAAGGAGTGGTGCCGTTGGAGTTCATCGGTGGTCGAGGAAGCTCGGAGCTTGTCGGAGGTGAGGAGGGATCGCTGGAGAAGGTACATGCCCCTCCCTCTCTGCTTATGTGTGTTATGAGTAAATTGGTAGGAATCATGATAAATTAGGATTAAATCATGAAAAATGTGGAAATGATAAGAATGAGTAGAAATGCATGCTTCGGAATGGACTATGCTATGTTTGGGATTTTGTGATGAATTATGCTAGATTTTCGAATGGAATTATAGAATGTGCTATAGTGATAGTTTTTGTGCTCTCTATGTTAGTGATTTTATTCCGAGAACTATGGTTAATGGTTTTAAATGAAATTTGTCCTGAATGTTAGTGGATTTAGAGCCCTACATTTGGTGAATTTTGTGTGATTTGTGGTTCATCAGAGATGGGTCTGCTAGTGGCTCTCATTCTGGCGAACAAACTGCCTAAGGCTAGGGTAAATTTGCAATGATCGAAAATATTTGGTCTATCGTTTCGAGGATTTTTGAACGACCGTTTCAGATTTCAGTCGATTGTTTTGAGTGTTAGGATCAGATTGCGGTTTGTCGTTTTGGTTCGGTATGCCGAACAAGAGCTCAATGCCCTATGTTTGAGATTTTGATTAATGATGATTATAGTTGGGTTCTTATGTGATTTTGACTTGTATTTAAGAGTGATCCACATAACAAGGTTTTGAATCATGGGGGATGTTTTCCATGATAAAGAAATGCATGATTTGAGGTGTTTTTGGATTTAAGTCCCATGTTTATAAAATGTGAATGGTTTTCAAATGATTTCTGGAGTATAAGATTTTAGTGGGAATCCTCCTTTGAGTGGAAGGATGTTTTATGGAATGTAGTTTTCTGTAATGAAAGGATTTGAAAGGGATTTTTAAAGAAAACCGCATGTTTTGAAAATTGATTTGATGATTGTTTCGGATCCACGTGTGTTTGGCGTCGACAATCTGGTAGGGGTATGAGATTCTAATGGAATTAGTTGTCAGATAAGACCGTGGTTGTCGAGGTTAGGACAGTTGAAATAGACAGTATTGGTTGGGCCTAGAGGTGGAAAGTTGGGTGACCGGATTGAGAGGGACGTTGTGAAGAGATGTATGTCCATGCATATGTGATAAAAATGATTCAGCTTATAAGCCAGGGCAGTGTCCTCCCACATAGGTATGTTCATTGCGACATTGCAGTAGGGTAGGAATTATAACCTCACCAATTGCTTGTGTGCTCGCTTCTAATCAAGGTGACAATATTGAACATAAATGTGAATGAGTATGTAGTTTTGAAATGGAATCGGATTGTTTTGGCTTGAGATTTTAGCCAGGTTCTAGTACGAGTTGATACTCGAGGTTTTAGCTAGTTGTCAGCAATACTTGATGTGATTTGAGTCATGTGTGGCCTTATGATTTTGGGCTGGATCTAGTTGAGATTATGTTTTTCTTGAAATGCATAAGTTTTGAAATAGCATGAGATTTAAGGAAAGAAAATGGTTTCAAAATTGTTACGCATTGAATTTGTTATAACAATTTAAACAAAATAAATTACAAGAAACTAAAGCTAAATAGAAGATATTAAACTACCAGGAGCTTGTGTGTGCGGCTACAAGACTCTGAACTATATGCACTATGCTAAACCTTCTGCATGTTTACATCTACAACCATAAAACACGAAGAAAACGCATGAGTGATAGAAGTCACCCAGCATGCACCCTACAAAAAATAGTGGTAATTTTCCTTTAAATTCATTTCGCAAACCTGTTCTTTAAAACTCCACAAATTAGGTTCACATCGGCCACAACCACAATCGAGGCACTATCAACCCAAAACCACAAGCAAAGGCTCTCAATGGTCAAAACCACACACAGAGTCGGGAACTCCGACGTCAGGCAACCAAACTCTTGCTACAAGTAGTCCACTGAGGAGTGACCATAGTGTTCTGCACTGCCACGGTGAAGCCATCCTGTGCAAGAGTGATCACTGTCCCGCGATTCTCCTTACCTAAAGAACCATCACAAAGCCAATCTCTCCCTGGGAAGGCTGTCCTGTCTTTCAGGACGCTACCAGCTACGTGGTACGTGTCTAATTCGCACTAGCCACCACAGGGTCCGCTTCCTCACGACGTCCTCCACACACGATGCTCAGGAGGGAGTATCATACCTCCGCACCTAACGACACTCGAGCCTCAGTGCTCACAGCGACAGTAGTAGTACCATATCTCCTTGTCATGCCACAAGACACCTCGACCCCCATACCACAATCCTAGTCTTGAGACGACAGTCAGGGAGTCTCATACCTCCAAGACCCAACGACTCTCAGCCTCAGGTATCTCGACTTCCCGACCTCGACCAGGGAGTCGCTCTCGACCACCCGAGAATGTCGTCACATACCCTGGTCCTAACAACACAGTCCCACACTATCTCGATTCCGCATACAGAAAACTAGGGAAACCATTTTTCCCAAAATGGGTCAACTATTTCTTTGAAACCATTTTCGAAACCATTCCTATATCTTTGAAAACTCTTCCAAAATCTCGACAAAATGACACATTAGATGTCTTAAGGGACCACCTCTGATGGTCCACAATCCTATCTCAAAGGGACAGTACAAACTAATGTGGAAAACCATCGAAAAATCATATTTTATAAAAGCATTTGGGTCTAGATTCAGTATGTCGAAAAATAGGTTCGGTATGTCAAAAATCCTTAGTTCGGTAGATCGATTTAGATCGGTTGATCGAATCAAGTCAACGGTCAACACTTAGGTCAAAATAGGTATACCAAAAATAGTTTGGTCGACCGTCCAAAATCGGACGATCGAATTTTGATCAGAGGACCAAAACTGATAGAAAAACGGCATACCGAAATCATTCGGTATGTCGATTTCTGTGAAAAATAGAAAACGACATAATCTACACATTTCAAAATCGTCCAAAGTGGAACCTCTGATTGGACCTCCCAAACAAATAGCAAAAATCTCACATAAAACATAAGATGTAGACCCTCAAGTCTACTCCAAATCTCAATAAACAAAACTGAAAACCATTCACCATGCATCAAGATATAAATTCACAAAGGCAGGAGAATCAAAACGACTCAAAACTCAACTACCACCATTAATCATCATAAATGTCTCGATAAATTTCCATAAAATCACAATAAATTCTAGGAATGTAAATTTACCTAGATTTGATGCAATCCTATCAATTTCTACTAATTTCATACTCTCTATTCAAGGGTTGGAGGTATGTACCTAAGAAACATGCTTCGGCGATCCTCTGGCCGACTCTAGTGACCACGACGTCTACAGAAGCTTCCACGACCTCTCAAGCACCCACCACGCTAACGTTGAGCCTCACGATGCCTCTGCCTCTCTCACTTCTCTCTCCTTCTCTCATCGGCACACGAAACAGGCAAGGAAGGATGGGGGTGACGAGTGAGAAGGGGGTGGGGAAGGGAGAAGAGTGAGGAGGAAGGGAAAGGAAGGTGGGGAAGGAGAGGTGCGCGCTCGAGGAGGAGGAGAAGAAGGAAGGAGGCGGGCGACAAGCGACGGAGGGGTGCGACGCGGGCAATTTATAAAGCCTTGCTCACGTAGTAGTTGAGAACGTGCTCACCTACGCACCTCAGCCACCATCACCCCACACAAGTTCAACGGTCACCGCCCAACCATCAACCACAACAACCGACTTACAACATGGGCCCACACGGATCCACACCGGGGCTCACATGCATAGTGCTATAATGCACAATGTCAACTACGCATAAGGACACGCAAACAGAAGCTGGCCCATGAGGCCCAAGCCTAAAAGCAAAAATCCACACAACGGGCCTCGAAACAGTAACACCCGTTCAGGAATAAATTTATTAAAATGTAAATAATTACAAAATGATTTTTTACGGGTGTTACATCCTAACCCCCTTAAAAGAAGATTTCACCTCCAAAATCACTAGGCGAAAAGATACGACTATTGGGCTAGGATGGTTTCCTCACGTTCCCACATGGCCTCCTCGACTCTATGATGCCACCACTACACCAAAATCAGTGGAATCACCTTGTTCAGTAGTACCTACTCCTTGCGGTCAACAATATGGATGACATTCTTCACATAGGACAAATCTTCCTAGAACCCTTTTGGTTGAACTGGGATCACGTGTGATGTGTCAGTCAGGCACTTCCTCAGCATGGAGACATGGAACACGTCGTGTACAAACGACATCTCTGGTGGTTGATCCAATCGATAGGCAACCTCACCAATCCTTTAGGTAATCTGGTATAGACCAATAAAGCGAGCACTCAACTTATCACGCTTCCCGAACCGCATGACACCCTTGGTCGACGACACTTTCAAGAACACAGTGTCCCATCAGAAATTCCAGCGGTCTCCGCTTCCTATCGGCATAACTCTTCTACCGACTCTGTGCAGCCAATAGCTTGCTACGGATCAAATCCACCTTGTTCGCATACAGCTACACAAGCTCAGGACCAATCAACTGATGCTCGCCCACCTCGCTCCAACAAATCGACGATTTGCATGGCCTACCATACAAAACTTTGTAAGCGTCATTCCGATGCTCGAGTGATAACTATTGTTGTAGGCGAACTCAATCAACGACAGATGGTCCTCCCAACTCCCTTGAAAGTCTAAGGCACACGTTCTGAGCATATCCTCCAGCGTCTGGATAGTCCTCTCTGTTTAACCATCCGACTGAGGATGACATGCTGTGCTTTAGTTGAGTACAGTGCCAAAGGCCTCCTATAAAGTTTTTCAGAATCTTGAGGTGAACCTCGTGTCTCTGTCTGACTTGATGGACACCGGAACACCATGCAGCCTCACCACCTCGGACACTTACAACTTCGCCAGGCGATGCATCAGAAGCTTTACCCGAATGGCCAGGAAGTGAGCAGACTTGGTTAGTCGATCCACGGTGTCGTTCTTCCTCTAAGTCTGCGGTGAACCAATCACGAAGTCCATCGAGATGTGCTCCCACTACAACACTGGAATATCTAACGATTGCAAGGTCTTTCCAGGTCTCTGGTGCTCTGCCTTGACCAGCTGGCAGGTTGTGCACCTCACTACATGGTCAACAACATCTCTCTTTATGCCAGGCCACCAAAAGTTTTGCTTCAGGTCTTGGTACATCTTCGTACTCCTAGGGTGAATAGTATACTTAGATCGATGCGCCTCATCCAACAACCTCTGCTTGGCCTTCTCATGTTAAGGCACATACAAATGCATATCATACCTTAGCTCCATATATGCCCCAACAGAGAAATGAGACTCTCCACCAGCCTCTAGCTTCTCAAACACAGTCTGAACAAACGGATCCAGCTGCTGACAGGCGACAGTAAACTCTAACAGCTTAGGGCGAACAGACAGGTTGGCCACCCAGGCACCAACCGTCCCTCGAGCTTGCTGCTTCGGTCTGTAGCTCACCAGATCCTTCAGTATGGTCCACTCCTTAACCATCAGGCTCGCCATCACGTGCGTACATCGACTCAGAGCATCGATGACTATGTTGGCCTTGCTGGGGTGGTAGAACAGACTGAAATCATAGTCCTTCAAATACTCCACCCAACGACACTACCTCAAGTTGAGGTCCCTCTACGTGAAGATACTTCAAGCTTTAATAATTGGTGAAGACCTCAAACTGCTCTCCATAGAGATAGTGTCGCTAGAGTTTGAGAGCAAACACTACAACAACCATCTCCAAATCGTGGGTCGGGTAGTTCTTCTCATGCTCCTTCAACTGGCACAAAACATATGCGATAACATTGCCATGTTGCATCAGAACACACCCCAACCCAACACTACTAGCATCACTATACACAGTGAAGCCACCACTTCCAAAAGGCAGAGTCAACACGGGCAGAAACGAGACGAGACTTCAGCTCTTTGAAACTCGCCTTACAATTCTGGTCCCAACAAAATGGAATCCCCTTCTTGATCAACTCTGTCAAAGGCGTGGTTATGGAGGAGAAATCCCTGATAAGCCTCCTATAATAGCTCGCCAGACTCAAGAAACTCCTGATCAGTCCTGGGTTGCTCCCAATTGCTCACCGCCTCGACCTTGGCAAGATCCACTCTGATACCTTCTCCAGAAATCAAATGGCCAAGGAACATGACTTTGCTTAGCCAGAACTCACACTTGGAGAATTTAGCGTACAACTGATGACATCTCAGAGTATCTAGAACCACTTTTAGGTGCAAGGCGTGAGTCTCAACATCAAGGGAGTAGACCAGTATGTCATCAAAAAAAATCACAATGAATTGGTCCAGAAGAGGGTTGAAAATCCTGTTCATCAGATCCATAAACGCAGTCGGTGCATTGGTCAAGCCGAAAGTCATGACTATGAACTCGTAATGCCTGTACCACATCCGGAAAGCAATCTTCTGAATGTCTGAGTCTCGTATCATCAACTGGTGATACCTTGACCTTAGATCAATCTTCGAGAACACGAATGCAGACTACAGCTGGTCGAACTGGTCATCAATACGGGGCAAGGGATACTTGTTCTTCACAGTGATCTGGTTCAGCATTCGATATTCTATACACAGTCAGAGCGAACCATCCTTTTTGCAGACGAACAAGACAGGCACTCTCCACAAAGACATACTTGGCCTGATAAATCCCTTGTCCAGCAACTCCTGTAACTGAGTCTTGAGCTCTCGCAACTTGCTGGCACCATGTGATAAGGAGGCTTCGACACAGCATCGGAATCGGTGATACGATCAATCGAGAATTCTACTTCCTTGTGAGGTGGCATACCTAACAAATCGTTGGGGAAAACGTCGAGATATTCACACACCACAGAGATGTTGTGAACATCCAGCTCAGGAGAAGTAGAGGTAACTATACTAGCTAGATACCCCACGTAACCCCTGACCAAAGATTTATAAGCCTTCATAGCTGAAATGACAAGCTTAGGCTCACCCTGACATCCACCTTGCACAAAGAAAGACCCATCCTCAGGAGACCCAAAATAAACTCTCCTCTGAGCATAGTTGATCAAAGCGAACTATTGCGCCAATCAATCCATGCCGAGTATCACATCGGACTCTTGCTTGTCCATCACGATCAGATTGGCGTCGAACTCTCTACCGTTCAGCGTCAAGTCGATAGACTGCAGATACCTCCATGCTAAACTGTGCTTCTTCAATGGCATCACCACGCTGAGATGAAAGGCCAGTTTAGCTGGTCTCTCTCCCAACTCCGCCGTAAAAGACTCAGAGATAAAGGAGAAAGAACTCCCTGAGTCAAACAACACTTTGGCCATCCGATAGAGACAAAATGTAGCAATGTGGCCCACCTGGCCACAGTTGAAGTGCTGGCTCCCACCGAGAGTATTGGACCCTGTCTGATTGAGGCCAGCTTCGTTACTTCCAGCAAAACTCCGCCAGCCTACAGAGGAAACACTGGACGTCCCCTTCTGCTTCTTCTCAGGGCTACCTAAACTACTAGCACTTGGAGGACCGGAGAAAGAGAACCGAGAGGTAAAAGAAGACTTACCCTTCCTTTTAGGATGACTCTCTAGCAACTTATGATGCTCGATCTCGAAGCGATATGCCATCCCAACCATGTCCTCCACAGTCTGACACCGACAGCCCATCACCTTCACTTGTAGCCTTGGGTTCAAGCCGTCTAGAAACCCTTACGCTCACTCCTTCTCAGACTCATAGGTAGGAGCAAAACGTTCCAACTGGGTGAACTCAGTGTCATACTCGAGCACTCACATCGTGCCTTGCTCTAGTCCTTGGAAATCTCGACGAAGTTGCTCCTTCACATGAGCGAGAAAATACTTGTCATAGAAGGCCGCCTCGAAATCATTCCACTGGATGCTAACAGTGACTAAGTCCGGGAACTTCAGCCACCTCATAGACTTCCACCACTTATCTGCCTCATCATTTAGTAGATAAGTCGCTAGCTGCACCCAATGCTCCTCTAGGCACGCCATACTATCCAGCATCTTCACCACCTTCTCCAGCCAGACCTCACTCTCTTCAGCACTGACCTTGTCCTTGAATGATGGTGGACGAAGCTTCGTGAACTGGTTCAGCCACGGGTCGCCCGAAGGTTCGCTGGCACTACTCTTGTTAAACGCATGAGAGATCTCGTGTGCCAAACTCTCAGTTCCGCACGAATTGCCTTCCATCCGCCTACGTCTTCTTGAGGCTTGGTCTCCTTGATAGGGGCTTTGTCTGTACGACCACAAGAAAGCATTCTGTCGGAGAAAGGCAAAGCAGGGCTCAACGTTACGCCATTTGGGCTTCTCAGACAGATGGATCAGTTGGATTGTTGAATGTATGCAATACCAGTTCTCAATAGTGATCAATGAGATGAGGTCAGAGTGGTATAACTCTGCTAACGAGTAGCGCCAAGGCGACCCCCTGTCGCCGTACTTGTTTGTGGTAGCCATGCAAACACTGACAGACCTCCTTAAACTAGCCGCATCCAGGGACGAGATGGACCCTATGAAGTTGGGAGATCTCTCCATCTCTCACATCATCTTTGCTGATGATCTGATGGTGTTCCTGCAGGCAGACAAAATGAACGCTAGAAGATTGAAGAAAATCTTGGATAGTTTTTCCTCTATATCAGGACTAAGCCTCAATCACTAGAAAAGCTCCATCCTCTTCGGGGGACCAGTTTTGCACCGCTGATGGATCGTTTCTCACCTGGGGATTCCGGAGGGAGAGCTTCCGGTGCGGCACCTTGGACTGCCGCTGACTACCAAGCGCCTTTTAGCTTCTGACTGCGCTCCTCTCCTCCGTGCGGTAGACAACAGACTGCAATCCTGGAAGGCCAAGCTGCTCTCATATGCGGGTAGACTGGTACTCATCCGATCAGTCCTATCCGCTCTCCACACTTACTGGACCTCTGTTTTTGCCCTTCCGGCTAGTATTCACTGTGAAATTGATCAAAGAATGATGAGGTTCCTATGGTTCGGGCACGACTCCACCAGATGCACGTTCATCTCCTGGAAGGAAGTGTGCCTTTCGAAGGAGGAAAGAGGGCTTGGCATCTGTCGGATGAGTGACTGCAACCAAGTTGGTATCCTCAAGCTCTTCTGGGAGGTGGAAACGAAGTTGGAGGCTCTTTGGGTAAAGTGGATGAGGAGGAAATACCTCAGGGGACGTTCCATCTGGAGCTTAAGGCCGCTGAACTCCACTTCGTGGGCATGGAGAAGCATCTACCGGTTGAGGGATGTGGCCACACCTCTGATGCGCTTCAATATTAGGGACGGAAGAGACACGTTCTTTTTCCTTGATCCGTGGATTGTTGGCCACTCTGGGGGCATCCCATCCTAAGCAGCATTCAGGCTACTATGGGAGTTGGACTGTGAGGATACTTGCCCCGTCAGCCGGTTCGTCGAAGATGGTCACTGGTGTCTACCGAGACCAACTATGTTGGATATGCATGATCTTTGGCCGACGATCCTCGGGACCCCCATCGTGGGAGGTCAGGATATGATCATTTGGAAACCAATAGGGGACAAGTTTTCCTACAAGTCAGCATGGGAAGCCATCCGACCCCAACAGGCGAGAACCAACTGGGCTGGGCTGGTCTAGGGCAAGGGAGTTGTACCCTGACAGGCGATTTGTGCATGGAGGACGATTCGTCGTGCTTTATCGACGCATGATGTGCTAAGGCGAAGAGGTATTGCGGTGGTCTCCAAGTGTGTTATGTGCAGAACGGCGGAGGAGACTCTGGATCTTCTATGGTCTTGTTGTTTCACGTCCCAGGTCTGGCTTGCTGGACTCAGGTCGGTGCCACTGGATGACACTCTGTAGGATGTGATAAACCGATGGACTCAGGGGCCCTCTCACAAGCCAAGCGATCAATCACTGAACCCAGTTGCTGGTGCATCGACAGCCAGGATCTTCACCAGAATCATCTCCAAAATCTGGATGGAGAGGAATAAGAGGACTTTTGAGGATGGGTACTGCCCGAGGACCGCTAGAGCACTCCTCCTCGAAGCTACCAGGAATTGAGCTCCGCTGGAACCTTCGATACTCTGGTTGCTGGCTGCATGGTGCTGTGTGGGATGCAGTGGATTCTGTTGGGCTATGTAGGATTTGAATTCCTTCACTTCACTAGGCTGATGTTGGACTGGACTGGATTGCACTGGATAGCGTGCTTGTTAATATGGATAGATTCGAAAAATGTTGTAGTATGGGCTTTCTGGGCTCGAGTTTGGGCCCCTTTTTGGCTAGGTGGTCTTGTGCCATGGTTGAGCGTTGGGCTCTTGTTGGGCTTGCGGGCCCTATTCTTTTTGTACAGTTTTCTTTTATAATATTTGAGGTCCACCCTCCTTACTTTTGACAAAAAAAGGCAAAGCAGGCACCACAAAGCAACAACCAGAAAACCATGAAGAGATTATGTGCAGACTCTACCATGCATGCAAAACCTAAGGAGTCCCTAAACCGGACACCTTAGGTATAGCACTAGCCTAGTGCGACCTAGTGAACCTGGAGCTCTGATACGAAATTTGTCACGCTTCGAATTTCCCATAACAATTTAAACAAATTAAATTACAAGAAATTAAAGATAAACAGAAGATATTAAACCACCAGGAACCTGTGTGTGCGGCTACGAGACTCCGAACTATATGCACTATGCTAAATCTTCTACATGTCTGCACTTGCAACTCAAAAACACGAAGAAAATGCATGAGTGACAAAAGTCACCCAGCGCGTACTCCACGAAAAACGACGGGAGAACAAAACCATAGTTAATTTTCCTTTAAATTTATTTCGCAAACTGTTTCTCTAAAACCCCACAAACCAGGCCCACATCGGCCAAAACCACAATCAGGGCTGTACCAATCCAAAACCACAAGTAAAGGTCCTCAATGGCCAAAATCACACACAGTGAGTCAGGAAGTCCATCGCTAAGCAACCAAAATCTGGCCATAAGAAATCGATCGAGGAGCGACTGCGGTGTTTTGCACTACCATGGTGAAGCCACCCTGCGTAGTTGCGATCACCGTCTTGCAATTCTCCCTTAGAGACCTCACAAAGCCAACCCCTCCTTGGGAAGGCTGTTCTGTCTCTCTGGATGCTACCAGCTACGGTGCACGTGTCCCATCTGCACTGGCCACCACAAGGTTCACCTCCTCACGACATCCTCCACACACGGTTGTGTCGTCCTCCACACACGGTTGTGACACCCTAATCCTAGGCACACTACTAAAACACAGTATCAAGCATAATTACACTAAATAGGAAAACATTAAATAACTGTAACTAAGGCTCACCTTTAGGATCACAATGTGCGGCTAGAAGCTCCAACTCCTGCACCGGAACTTGACTGCATGCGGTCTGCACCTGAAAACCAACTAAGCACGCGTGAGTGACATCTAAGGCACCTAGTACGCGCCTCAAACATACAAACCACAAAATCTCAACAAAACCGTAAAAACTCATTTCTTTGTTTTTCAAAACTTGGTTTTCTTTTTTGAAAATTCTCTTTTCATTTACTGGAAAATCATTTGGGAATTCAATCCCAAATCCATACTCTTTCAAAAGCCATGTTTCTTTTCTTTTCTCAAAACATTTGGAATTCATTCAAAAACGACATTCTCTTTCGAAAACACACCTTTGCATTTCTTTTAAAACCTTTGGAATTCATTTTCCAAAACATATCTTTTTCAATACTTGGGATTTCTTCCCAAATCACACTTTCAAATTCACATTTCTGACCTGATCCAGCCTAAAACACAGTGCCTCATGGGCTCAAAACCAAATCATAAATACAAGCTGGCAACTGGTTAAAACACCATCATCATTTCATTTCAGGATTTTAGGACTATTTCATCAGTCCAGTCTTGACTAAATCACATTTCTTTTCTTTATTCATTTCCACTTTCTTTACTGTTGTTACCTTGATCAGGGATAACTAGGCGCACAAGTAGTAGGTGAGGACATCCTTGCCCTACTTTCCTGCACTGCCGCGGTGAAATTCCCCGTGCGGGATGTCACCGCCCCGGCCAACCAAGGATACGTCGTTATCTGATGCCACATCGGTGACCCGAACAACTAGGTCCAATGACCTAGGCTCAGCCTACACCGTCGGTGACCCAAACAACTAGGCTCAAAAGCATAGGCTCAGCCTACACCATCACGAGCTCGGTAACCCAAACAACTAGGTACAATGACCCAGACTCAGCCTACACCGTCGGTGACCCGAACAACTAGGTATAAAAACCTAGGCTCAGCCTACACCGTCTCAAGCTCGGTAACCACAATATTAGTGTCCCATTTCAAAACTCTTTAACTTTCTTTTCAAACCATTTTCCATTTCATTCTTTTCGTTGCAGGACTTTATTTCCTTGCAACACCTGACCGTCGATTGGGGTCCGAACTCAAGTCATGAAAACCATGCTTAAATCATAAATTGGGTCTCATGCCCAAAACTACACAAAATCATCCTTTTCATTCATTTATGGGATTAAAAGATAAAATTACGCCCAAATCTATTTATTTGGGTTCCACATTCCTCCATGTCATTACACGGGGAAATCATCATTAACACATACTCAACATACCATTAAAACCATTTATCCTTCATTTAAACTCATATTTATTCATACTAGGTTTAGGGCAAAAACGATAGACCGAATCTCAGGTTCGGTATACCGAAGATCCGTGGTTCGATATACCGAATATTTTAAGTATACCGAAAACCCCTGAAACGGTCGACCGGGTGTTTTCGGTCTGTCGATATCAGGTATCTAGCTAATCTGATAGAGATTCGGTATGTCGAATCCAGTTCGGCATGTCGAATCGCCCGAAACCAGGGCACCTCCCTTGTTTCGAATGGCGGAAATCGCCTAAGGTGGGAGTTTTGATTGGACCCTCCAAACACCCATCATAAATCATCAATAAATCATGGGGTGTAGACCCTTGAGTTTACTTCAAAACCCCTTAAACCATTCATGATTCCATCCACCACACGAAAATCATAAGAGAAAGGGGCTCAAGAACGGCTATTGTAGCCTTCAACCCCAAAATTACATTTTTTCCACAAATATCAATCCTAACTGCATGATATCTATATTCTCATGCTATATACCACATTACCATTCATTTCATGATTTTTCCACAATATTTCATGCATTTATCTCAATTTTCATGCAATTGACCCATCGTTAATGAAACAATGAACGGTGGAAGAGAAAGGGGTTGCGTACCTGGCTCAGCCCTCTGGTGACCCTCCCTACACTCTGACGAACCTTCTCGCACCCTAGCGAAGCCTGCTCTTGCCAGCGGAACACACGAGCAGCTCACCACCTCCTCGGTTGCGCGTCGTTCCTCTTTCTCTTCTCCTCTCTCGGTCATCTCCTCCTCTCTTCGCACACCGAGCCTCCCTTTATCCTCTTTCCCACCCGCGTCGCGTCGACTGCCCATCGCGTCGGAAGAGACGGCGAGGCACGGGCTGGCGTCGCTGGTGGCATGGGTTGGGGAAGGGAAGGACGGAGACGGAAAAATGGTGTGGGCTCGTGAGAGGAAAGGAAAAGAATGGAGAAAAAGAAGGAAGAAAAGATAGGCATGCAAACTGAGGCGACTGTGCATCCTTAAACCAGACTCCACATTAGTCCCAGATCACAAACAGGTGCACAGAAAGCCAACCACAAGTTCACACATCCAAAAACAACAGATTATCCATTAATAAACCAATTAAGCAATGTAACAATCAATTACATGGTTTACATTAAAATGGATAATCAGGCCCTGATGTCACATCCTACCCCCTTTAAAAGAATTTCATCCTTGAAATTCAACTCTAATAAAACAAGTAGGGGTACTATCTCTAGATGTCCACCTCGCGCTCCCAGGTAGCCTCCTCTGTACTATGGTGTTGCCACTGAACTAACACCAATGGAATCACTTTATTCCTGAGGACTTGCTCCTTCCTGTCCAGTATCTGAACTGCATTTTCAAACATAGACAAGTCCTCCCGTAGCTCCTCTAGTTGCACTAGCATCACCTAGGATGCATCAGCCAAACACTTCCTCAACATAGACACATGGA
>JAMKQA010001606.1:0-23283 GCA_024699735.1 Posidonia australis | reverse complement strand
AGTGACACCTTCAGGAAAACAAAGTCTCTCACCTTAAATTCCAAAAGTCTCTGCCTCTTATCTGTATAACTCTTTTGTCGACTTTGAGTAGTCAACAATCTCTTCTTGATCATGTCCACTTTACCCTCATACTACTGTACGATCTCAAGGCCAACAAGCTGCCTCTCACCCACCTCACATTAGCAAGTGGGTGTTTTACAAGACCTGCTGCTATACAAAGCCTCATATGATGCCATCCCAATACTAACGTGGTAACTATTGTTATATGCAAACTTTATCAGAGGTAAATGATCCTCCCAGTTACCACCAAAGTCTAAGGTGCAAGCCCTCAACATGTCCTCCAACGTATGTATGGTCCTTTCTGTCTGACCATCTGCCTGGGGTTGAAAGGCTGTACTAAACTCAATACTGTGCCAAAAGTCTCCTGCAATGCTTCCTAGAATCTCGAAGTAAACCTCGTGTTTCTGTTAGACAAGATAGACACTGGGACACTCTACAGTCTAACAATATCTACAACATAAAACTCTACCAGCTATGTTAAGGGAAGGTTCACCCTCATTGGCAAGAAATGTGCCGACCTTATAAGGCAATCCACAATCACCCAAATTGTATCATTCTTTCTTTAGGTCCATGGCAAACCCGTAACAAAGTCCATTTGACGCATTTTTCCATTTTCACATTGGAATGTCTAGAGGCTGTAAGGTCCCTCTGGGCTTCTCATGCTCAATCTTCACCATTTGGCAAGTTGTACACCTCGCCACATACTCAGTAATTTCCCTCTTCATTCTAGGCCACCAGAAATTCCTTTTTAAGTCTTTGTACATCTTAGTGCTTTCTAGATAAATAGTATATCTAGAGCGGTAAGCTTCATCAAATAGACTGTTCTTGATTTCCTCCACATGAGGCATGTACAATCTCAAGTTGTACCTCAATCCACCGTCTACCCCCAACTGAGAAGTGAGGCGCCTGTCCAACCTTTGGCTTCCACCATAGTCTCTAGCACAAAGGGATCATACTGCTGAGCGGTGACAATCGCCTCAATCTTGCTCGGTCGAAAAGAAAATTGGCCATCAAAACCCTAACAACACCCTGAGGCTGTCTCCAAGGTCTACACTCCACTAGTCCCTCTAGTAATTTCCATTCATGGATCATCAAATTAGCCATAATATGAGTGTGTCTACTTAGAGCATCTGCTACCACATTTGCTTTCTCTTGGTGATTTGATAAGCTAAAGTGGTAATCCTTGAGATACTCTACCCAATGCCTCTACCTTAGGTTTAGATCCTTCTGAGTAAAAATATACGTCAGGCTCTTATGATCTGTATATACTTCAAATTGTTCGTCATATAGACAACGTCTCCAAATCTTCAAGGTGAACACAACAACTGCCATCTCTAGATTGTGAGTGGGCAAATTCTTCTCATGATCCTTGAGCTGGCGTGAGGAATACACCACCACCCTACCATACTACATCAAAACACGGCCTAAATCGGTCCCATAAGCGTTGCTGTAGATTGTGAAATCGCCACTTCTAGATGGCAAAGTCAAAACTAGGGTTGATACCAGATGAGCCTTCAACTCATTAAAACTCTCGTCGCATTACCAATCCCAAGCAAAGTGCACGTCCTTTTTGGCCAATTTAGTCAGGACTACAACAATCTTAGAGAAATCCAGAATGAATCTCCGATAATATCCTGCCAAACCAAGAAAACTTTTGATCTTTGTCACTGTCTTCGGTATGGCCTAGTTACTAACTACCTCCGCCTTGGCTGGATCCACCTTGATGCCTTCCTCTGAGATGATATGACCAAGGAAAGCCACCTCCTTCAGCCAAAACCCGTACTTGGAGAACTTGGCATAAAGTCGATGTTGTCTCAGTGTCTCCAACACTATTCTCAAGTGCCTCTGATGGATTTGAACATCTAGAGAATATACTAGGACATCATCCACAAAGATGGCCACAAAACTGGTCCAAATAGGGCATGAATACTTGTGACCATGCCAGTGGAACCCTGCACGGCTCTCCTACGGTGCGTGAAAGCACACGAGGAGTCTTGATATGGTCACGACGAAGATGGTGAATTCGAGGAAGAAGATTAGACTCAAGAACACCAAGGAAAGATAAGAAAGGATAAGGAAATGAGTCGCCACCTAGTCTTTTAATGGAAAGACGAGGAAAACCAAACACAAAGGAAAACCAAAAAGAAATCAAGGTGAAGAAAACATGTATGCTCCGTGCCTAATGAATGTAGTACACAAATCAATGCGGGCCAGAGAAAGGGTAAGGATTCTTATTACGCATGGGGAAGGGGTTAGGCACCCCCATGCGCCGGAAGAAATCGGTCTTTCTAGGTTTCCTGCTTGCTAATGGTCTATTGTGTGTATGCTTACCTATTCTGAATGCACATGTTAAATATGACTGGGAAACATGCCAAATTATAGAAAAGAAGGAGAAAAGAAAAAATTATAATCCGAGGGACAAATGTAGGCATTGATAATGCCACTTTACTGTACACCCTTGGGCGTTGAGGAAAATCATGAAAATCAAGAATACTCGGAAAGCATCACGCAAAACAACGGAAACTTGAAGAGATCCGAGAAAATCGAATTAGGGAAAATAATCCTCATTCAGGTTAATGTCGGCATTGTCAAGTCTGTTAATGTACGCCCTCGGGTGATGGAAAGCCAAATAAAATCAAAATCGTAAAAGTCGGAAGAAATCCGAGAAACAATGTGAAAATTGAGTTTGAAACAAGTCAGAAGTGTGTGCATAATGCAAGAAAGAAGACATGAGAAAATATGCATGAAAAATAGCAACAAAATGTACAAAATGCATGTGAGAGTAAAAAGTGTAAATTCCAAGGGTTTTTATGTAAAATTCCCAAATTTTGAATGAAGGCTGAAATTTTGAAGCTAAATCATCAAAAATACATAGGAAAACACATTTTGTGTAATTTTGAAGAAATCTAGGGTCAAATGTGTAAAACTATGCATTTTTGATCAAATTCAAGATCCCTAGGGGTCAATATGCAATTTTGCCATTAAAACATGTATTTAATGCAATTCTATAGAAATTCAGGGTTAAATGTGCAAGAAAAAGAGTCCATGCTTGAAAACAGAAAGTTCTGGGGATTGACATGCAAATTTACCCTAGAAAGCATGCATTCAGTGAGAAATCAGTAAAATTCAGGGGTTAAAATGCAATTTTGAACACTTCTAAATGAATATTTGAATTCTCAGTGTTTAAGGTACAATTTTGATAGAAAAACATGTATTCAAAACTATTTTAGTAAAGTTCACGATTTATTATGCAAAATACTGGACTTAAATGTATGAAAAGAAACTCAGAGGATTTATGTCAAATTTTAAAGTATGAAAAACATTAACAAGAATATACAGGGGGCACATTGCAATATTTCAGAACAAATTTTATTAAAACGATTTAAAATCTATTGCAAGGACCTAAATGTAAGAAAAAAGGACCTATTTGTAAGAAAAGAGGGACCTTAGTGTAATAAAAGAAAAGCTCAGAAGTTTATTAAAAGAAACTTTATTTTTATCTTTTATTTAAAAAAGAAGGAACGACGGTCACCGCCGACGGAGTTCTGTCATCGACAATTGCCTGGGATGCTCCTCTAGGGCATCCCGATGCTTGATCGTTCATCAGGCTCCACCGGGAGCAAGAGGAGGATGAGTGGAAGAGATCTAATGGTTTGGATCTTGGCTTCGACGGCTAGAGTTGGCCACCCACCTTCCTCGCTGTCGATGCGACTCCGGTGACGGCGTCGAGGAAGAAGGTGACTCCAGAGGCTCTTGCACGACAGTTCAAGGTTGCTGAAAGCTTGGAGGTGACGAGGGGAACATTTTCCCTCTTCCAGAAGCAAGAATAACACTGCTCCTCGTTCCCCGGACCTTGCTCACAGTCGACCCGATCCAACTCCGGCGAGCTTGACTGTGGAGGCGTTCAGGGCGCCAAATGGAGCTTTGGTTGCTCCAGAGTGCTAGGGAAGCACCGAGTATCGTTCCTTAGGGACTGGCATGTCGCTGCGAGGCACGGAGCTCTGGAACGTCAATCACTATTCACCTTCTTTCCCAGTGATGGCGAGAAGTCACGATTCCAACGAGCTTCCACTGGTGATTTCCTCAACGATTAAAGCGAAGTTCCGACGGGTGGAGAAGCAAGAGGAGGTCCATGGGAGGAGGATCGAGCTAAAATGGGGCACGAATCGAACACTGGATTCGTGCCCCCACCCTTGTCGCCAGAGAACAACTTTGGTGTGGCCTGGAATCGCTCGGGGAAGGAAGAGGGAGACCTAGGAGATTATTTTTGAAGTAAATTGAGGTCAATGGAGGGTATACCTAAGAGGACAGAGGTGTTGGCCGCCGAAGCTCGCCGGAGATGGCTTGAAACCCTGATTTTTCTCGTCCCCGAGCTTCCTCTCTCCTCTTAGAACTCTCTGCTTGCCTTAGTTGTGAGAAAATCACTTGGTGGCTCTCTTTGAGATTTTTCTAAGTTTTTTCTCTCTGTTCTTCGCCCCCTTTTCTCTTGAAAATGGGAGGTATTTATAGGCTTGCCATGGTTGTTATGGGTTGTTGTGGTTAGTTAGAAACTGTTGGAAGTTGTTACAAGTTGTTATAATGAAGGTTAGAAGTAGTTAGGGTTGTTTAGGTGGTTAGAGGTTGTTATAGGTGGTTGTGATGAAGGTGGGAAGTAGTTAGGGTTTGTATAGGTAGTTAGAGGTTGTTATAGGTGGTTATGATGAAGGTGGGAAGTAGTTAGGTTGTTAGGGTTTGAAATTAGGGTTTGGGGTTTGACTTAGGGTTTAGGATTTTTTAGGGTTTGTGGTTTAGATTAGGATTTAACGTAGGATTTAGGGTTTGGATTAGGGTTTTAAATTTGGTTTAGGATTTAACCTCAGGTTTAGGGTTTGGATTAGGGTTTAAAGCTAATTTTAGGGTTTTGAGTTAGGTTTTTGAATTTTGAATTTGATTTAGGTTATTTTAGAGTTTAAGGTCCCACTACAAGCATATAGGGTGTCTACAATACCCTATTCATCAAGTCCATAAAGGCAACCAGAGCATTTGTTAACCTGAATTGCATAACTAAGAACTTATAATGTCCATAACAGGTACGAAAGGCTGTATTTTGCACATCTGGCTCCTTGATCTGCAATTGATGATACCCAGATCTCAAGTTTATCTTGGAGAACATAGATACTCCCTATAATTGGTCAAACAAATCATTAATCCTAGGTAATGGATACTTATTCTTGATCTTGATCTAGTTCAACATCTAGTAGTCTATGCAGAGCCGAAGTGAACCGTCCTTCTTCTTAACAAACAGTACTGATGCTCCCCAAGGTGATACATTAGGACGAGTAAATCCCTTGTCCATCAGTTCCTACAGCTGATTACGGAGCTCTCTCAACTTAATAGGTGTCATCCTGTATGGAGCCTTTGAAATGGGACCTGATCCCGATACGAGATCAATCACAAATTCCACTTCCTTGTGTGGTGGCATACTAGGCAATTCATCTAGGAACACATAAGGATACTCGTGTACCATGGGTAAATCCTGAAATCCAAACATAGGCAAAGTGGAAATTGTCACACAGGCTAAGTAGCCCACACAACTCCTTGCCAACTGACAATAGACCTTGATTGCAAATATCACTTTCCTAGGCTCACTTGGTCTAATACCTTGCACAATGCTCCAGCCTTGGCCTAGACACGCTACTAGAACTCTTATTTGGCACAATCAATCATGGTTGAATGTTGTGTCAGCCAATCTATCCTTAGGATAACATTATAATCCTACATATTTATCAAGATCAAATTGGCCTAAAAACTCCTGTCTCCCAACTGAACATCAATTAGTCTCAAATATCTCCACGTTAGACTGTGCTCTCCCAATAGAGTAACTACATTCATATGGAATGCCAACCTAGTTGATTTGGTCCCGATCTCAGCAGTAAACGACTCGAAAACAAACTCTCAAAGTCGAATAAGACTCAGGCCATTCGGTCAACTACAAGAAAAGATCCTAACATCAGCACACCAAAACATAACTATAATCATAATCATTAATACAAAAGATAGTGTTGATTACACTTAGGATCCATGGTTACAAGACAAGATTCACTCACAAGGGCGCACTAATTCTT
Source organism: Posidonia australis (assembly GCA_024699735.1). NCBI lineage: Eukaryota > Viridiplantae > Streptophyta > Magnoliopsida > Alismatales > Posidoniaceae > Posidonia > Posidonia australis. The sequence goes on along the minus strand of JAMKQA010001606.1, from coordinate 17,119 downwards.
ACCTTCTACCACATCTCCTGATGGACCAGCATCTAGGGCAGTAACGGAGAACACTTTGCCCTTCATTAGCTGTCGAGGCACATCTCCCGCTAGCTTCGGCAGATTAGGATAGTTTTTTCTGAAAATGTCTAGACTTCCTGCAGTTGTAGCACACTACACTGTCTAGGCTCCTCTGTCGATGCCAACACTGTACTGCTATGTGCCCCTCCTTACCATAGGTGTGGTAAGGTCCTCTCTTCGATCTACTGCTCGAACAAGTCAGGCGGAAACCAACACTTTCCTACAAGATGCAGACCGCTCTTTTCTCTTCCTTTTGGAGCTCCCAAAACTCTCAAAACTCGGTGCCCTAGAAACAAAAGGCCTCGAGGTGAACTTCTTCCCTTTATCTCTCTTAGGGTACTCTTCCTAAAACAGTCTGTGTTCATCCTCGTAGTGGGATGCTAGCCCAATGGCATCTACCAAAGTCTGATATCTGAAGCTAATAACTTTGGATCTCAGTGTTGAATTAAGTCCTTCAACAAATCTCTTGGTTTAGTTCTTCTTAGTGACCACAACATGTGAGAACTGCTCTAGCCGAAGAAAAGCCACCTCGTACTTAGCCATAGTCATCTCTCCCTACTTGAGGTTCCGAAAGTCTCTATCTAGCTTGTACCTCTCATTCTTAGGGAAACATCTCTCATAAAACACCTCCCAGAAATCCTCCCATGCAATCATCAGTAGGTCAGCGTTCAGGAACTTGGTGTGATGCGTAGCCCTTTACCACTAATCAACAACACCTTTGAGCTGGAAGGTAGCTAATCTGACCCACTTCTCGGTTGGGCACTGTGACCATCTCGGTGGAACCCTTGCACGGCTTTCCTACTACCGGGTGCGTGGAAACACACGATGAGACCCGATACGGTCACGACAAAGATGGTGAATCCGGAGGAAGAGACTAGACTCGGAAACACTAAGGGAAGATAAAAAGGATAAGGAAAGGAATCGCCACCTAGTCTTTTAATGGAAAGACGAGGAAAACCCAAAACACCAGAAAAACTGGGAAGTAAACAAGATGCAGAATGTATGTGTGTGCTCCGTGCCTAATGGACAATGCACAAATGAATGCGGGCCAGAGAAAGGGTAAGGATTCTGGTTACGCATGGGGAAGGGGTTAGGCACCCCCATGCGTCCGAGAAAACTCGGTTTTTCTAGGTTTCCCTATTGTCAATGGTCTATGGATGTATGCTTGCTTATTCTATATGCTCATGCATGAAGATGACTGAAAACATGCCAAATCAAAGTAAAGAAATGAAATAAAGGGAAAAAGTTAATCCAAGGGTTAAATGTAGGCATTGAGAATGCCGTTTTACTGTACACCCTTGGGCGATGAGGAAAATCATGAAAATCGAGAAATTCTCGGAAAGCGTCTCGCAAAACAACAGAAGTTAGGATAAATCCCAGAAAATCAAAAAAGGAAAATAATCCTCATTTCGGGATAATGTCGGCTTTGTGAAGCCTTTTACTGTACGCCCTCGGGCGATGGAAAACCAAAACTAGTTTAAAGGCGAAATCCGGGAAAATCTGAGAAACGACGAGAAAACCAAGCTCGAAATAAGCAAGGAATGCGTGCGTAAAAGCAAGGAAGCAAAAAGCAAGAAAACTTGTGTGGAAAGATGTGAAAAAATGTGCAAAATGCAAGTGTGAGTGCAAATATGAAAATTTCAGGGGTTTTTGTGCAAAAAGCCCAAATTCCGATTAAAACTGCAATTCCGAAGCCCAAATCATCAAAAAATACATAGGAAAACACATTCTATGCAATGAAGAAATCTAGGTTCAAATGTGCAAATATGTGCAATCCTAGTCAAATTGAAGTTTCCTAGGGGTTAAAATGCAATTCTACCACTAAAACATGCATTTAATGCAATTCAGTGGAAATTCACGGTAAAATATGCAAGAAAAATGATTCAGAAAAGTTAAGGGGCAAAAAAGTCATTTTACCCTAGAAAACAGGCATTCAAAGTAAAATCAATGAAGTATAGGGGCTAAACTGCAAATTGCCCAGCAGAATAAAGCATCCAAAAGAATTTCAGTAAAGACAAAGGGTTAAAATACAATTTACCTTGAGGAAACATGCTTCAGAAAAGTTTTCAAAATCTTCTGGGGTTGAAGTGTAATTTAACCAACAAAAGCAACATCCTGGATGATTTCAGAAGAATGTAGGGGCATAAATGCAAATTAACCAGAAAAATGAACTTTCAGAAAGATTTTAAGAAAGCTCAGGGTCTCTTATGCAAAATTCCTGAATAAAATGCATTAAAAGAAAACTTGAGGGCTTTTATTGAAGTTTTAAACTTAGAAAACATTATTTTAAATGTTCAGGCTGAAAAATGTAATATTTTCAGTTAAAACTTTATTCGAATTTTTTTAGAAAAATGACTGGAGGACCTAATTGTAATAAAAGGACCTAAAAGAAATGAAAAAGGACCTAATTGAAAGAAAAACTTAAATGTTTGTAGTTTATTCACAATATTGTTTTTTAATGTTTTATTTTTCTTTTAAAAGACTACGACGACGCCGGCGACAGAGCTCCGCTGCCGGTGACCATTAGAAGGACCAAACCAGGACCTCTCGTGGTCTGATCTTAGATCAGATTGCACAGGAGGCAAGAAGGAAGAGAGGGAAGAAGATCCAACGAAGTGGATCGAGATTCAGGTGGTGGGAATGGCCCCCCCACCCCCTCCGCCGTTGTGAAACTCCGGCGACGGCGTCGAGGGAGACGGCTTCTCCGGAGGCTGAGATGTGGCATTGCAGGAGCTGCGGGGACATCGTGGATCATCTGGGAGTCTCCTCATCCCTTCCGGAGCGGTGTGGAGAAGTAGGGAGCGGAGACGTGCTCCGACAGGCGTCGACGGCATCCTCTCCGGCGGGCGACGTCATTGCAGCGATCAGGGGCCCGAGGAGCGGCTCCAGGCAGTCCAGTGTGCTCGTGGGAAGCTTCGAAGTGTTTCTGGAGGCACGGAGCAATGCGGGAGGGCCGGAGATGTGCAGTCCACCTCTGAGGTGGTTGTCTTCTCCAGCGACGGCGATTCTGGTGTTATCCTCCGACGATCGGCATGGAGGCTGTTGGAAGCGATGGAGCGGCGATCTAGGGAGTGGAGAAGCTCGAGGATGACCAGAGGAGGAGGAGAGGAAGCTCAGGGGCCAGAGCCGTCCCTGGATCGTTTCCCCCACCTACATCGCCGGAAAACGGCGAGCTCCTGGGAGCAATTCAAACCTCTTAATTGCTCGGAAACAATTCAGAAAGAGAGAGGGGACTCTAGAAAGCTATATTCGAAACTAAAAGAGGTCTGAGGAGAGCGTACTGAATTCTCCTCCTCTCCTTCCCGCAAATCTCCCTTTCTCTCTTGAATTCACTGGCACTCTCAGTTCTCTTTCTTTCTCTCGTGAAAAGTCTTCTAATCTTTGCATCCACCCCTCCTTATATAGGTGAGGAAAACGGTGACCCACTTCTAACAGACTTCCAACTCCCTAACAGAAGCACCTAACAACCCTCTAACCTCCCCAATCAGACTCGTAACAGCCTAACCAACTAACAAACACCCCCTTGCGCTCCATCCTGTCCCTTGCTCGCCGACAGAGATGAACGGTGATCCAAGCCTCGCCGGCGGCTGATCTAGTGGCTCTGGCTGCTTTGGTGGCTACTAGGTCAGTGGGGCTCGGGCTGGGTTGGAATGGCTTAGTAAGGAGGTGGGTTCAGTGGTTGAATTGTGAGACAAATGGGGAGAAGGAGTGGATTCAGTGGCTAAGTGAGAAAAATAAAAGGGTTAGATGAGAGGGATGAGTGTTGGATTGTTAAAAAACAATGAGTGAAGGGAACAAATGAAAATGGAGAAGAAGAAATGGGGTATTGGGTTGGAATAAAAAAGAGAGGGGAAAAATGGGTTGAATTGTTTATGGTGGGCCTTTAAAGGCTTTAGGGCCAAAGTGGGCTATGTGGGTCTAATGGGCCTCAATTGGGCCTATGTGGGCTTAATGGGTTGTGATGGGCCTAAATAGGTCTTGTGGGCCTCCATGGGCTCAAATAGGGTTCAATGGGCCTATGTGGGCCTTCATGGGCCCAAATGGGCTTCCATGAACTAAATGGGCCTTATTAGGGTTAGAACTTAGCCATCACATCTCCATCCTGCAAAATTGGGAAATTGGAGTATCTACAGGCACTCAATCCCTTCTTAGATCTTCTCCACTTCCTAGAGCCAAGCCTTGCAATCCTTAAGCTTGTCACGCCCATCTAGAGTCGGCGCGCTCAATTGGCAAAATTGCTTGATTCACAAGTCTCCTTTCGCTTCATCCTTGTTGCTGTTGCCAAAAGACTAGGTGAAACCCCACATCATCTTGCCAAGCTCCCACCTCATGTCCCTCTAGGCACTGCCCTCCTCTACCTCTAAGTCGGGCACTAGGGCCTTATTGCGACCACAGCCTCTACGTGACATCCTCCTACCGCCACAAGACAACAACAAACAAGTCAAGTGCAAGACTCACTACTTGTGTAGTCCCACGGAGCCACTAGATCGGACATCACTAAGTTGGTGCACTAGGTGTAACCTAGGTTATGATACTCTTGCGTAGAAGCTCCAGGACATGGCTCTTGCTCACCTTCCCTCATCTGTCCCTTTTTGCCGACCCCCGAGTTTCAGGTGCACCCCACTTCAACTCCACTAGCACACTTCACCGCACCAGTGCCCTATCCATCGCCTCAACTCTTCATAGCTTAGGCAATGGCAGTTCCTTCCCTACCTCCTGCATTTGCACAACGCTTTGCACAACATTCATCTCTATCACCTAGTGGCCAACCCTTTGGCAAGGCAAGATCACAACACTCCTCGAGCCTGTTGCTCGGTGTCGTGCCAGTGCCACAGCTGGTGCTCCCACACTTTGCACCACATACAGTACAGCATACTTCCCATCTATCTTTGCATCATATATAGATCACTGCATACATCACAACATCACCTCATACTGCATCTATGCACTCGTATGCTGGCCCTCATGCCTCGACACCTGGAGGCATGAGGGTGGATCCAGAGGAGCGCTTATACACGACCCATACAGCATACGTGGAACTCACCTCAGCTGCAATATCAACAACAACAACAACCTCAGTTGCCATTCTTTCTAGGATGAACAATCTAGATATAGCACAACATTAAGTGCAAGGCAGGGACCACCAGTTTTACTAGTTTTGGGACCTCTACTACTTTCTAGAGGCCATACTCCCTCTGAATTTCCGCATCCCAGAATTCGAGAAGTACAATGGTAGTGGCTGCCCAATATCGCATTTGAAGGCATTCTACATAGATGTGACATCTAGGCCTGATTATCCATTTTTATTGTAAACCATGTCATTTTTTGTAATATTGTATAATGGTTTATTAATGGATAATCTGTTGTTTCTTGGTTGTGTGAGGTTGTGGTTGGCTTTCTGTGCATCTGCTTGTGATTTGGGATCCATGTGGAGTCCAGTTTGAGGATGCACAGTTGCCTCGATTTGCGTGCTCATTCTTTCCTCTCTTTTTTCTTTTTCCTCTTCTCTCATTCACGAGCCCCACAGACACTCGTCTTCTTCCCCAGAAACCCTCCACCAGCATGTGCCACTACCACCAGCATCTTGTGCTTCGCCGTCGTCTCCGACACGATGGGTGGCTGGCTTGATGCGGGAGGAGGAGGAGATAAGAGGGAGAGGTGGAGGCGAACATGTCCAAGAGGGCCGTGATGCGAGGAGGAAGAGGGAACGGAAGAACGGCATGAGCGTAGCTGAGGAAGGAGTGTTTGGTGTCGTCCGTCGGTGGGAGAAGCCTCGCCATAGTGCGGGAAGGATCACCGGGGCGCCATCGGAGGTACGCGGCTCTGTCTCTACCTCGTTACATGTTTCCTTCAGATTATGCCTTAAGCATGAAAAATCTAGGGAAATGCATGAAAAAATTATAGAAAAATAGTAGGAATGATGGAAATGAGTTAAATGATGCGTATGTGTAAGGATCATGCTAGATTGTGTGAATTTCGTGAGTTTTGAGGAGTTATGCCTTAAATGTTTTAAGGTTTTATTTTGAACATGTTTACTTTACGAATTTATATCTTCTTGTGTGGTTGATGGAATCATGAATGGTTTGAGGGATTTTGAAGTAGACTTGAGGGTCTATACCCCATGATTTTATGGAAATTTAAGGTGCATGTTTGGGGGGTCCGATCGGGACTCCCACTTTGGGCGAATTCCGTCGTTGCGGAACAGGGGTGTACCCTGTCTGCGGGGAATTCGGTATACCGAAAAAATTCGATATGCCGAAATCCTAGCAGATTAGGCCAGAACCTAGGGTTTCGGTAGATCGAAATTTCACGGTCGACCAAAGCAGGGGGTTTCGGTATACCAAAACAGGGAATTTCGGAATACCGAATTGAAAATTCGGTATGCCGTTTTTGCCCTGAATTTGAGAGGTTTAAATGTGAATTTTAATGAATGTTAAGTGGTTGTAATTGTATGGTTGGTTTATATGAATGATGTTGGCCCTGTGTAACAACATGGAGGCATGTGGAACCCAAAACAAATGGATTTGGGTGTGGTTTTGGGTCTTGACCCTATGAACGAATGAAAAAGATGATTTTGTGTGATTTTGGGCATAAGACCCAATTTATAGTTTTAATGTGGTTTTGATGGCTTGAGTTGGGACTCCAGTGGTGGATCAAGTGTTGCAAGGAAATAGAGTCCTGCAACGAGAAGATTGGAATGGAAAATGGTTTTTGAAAAGTGGAAAGAGTTTTGAAATGGAACACTAATAATGTGTTATGAATAAGACGGTGGTTTCCGAGCTTGAGACGGTGTAGGCTGAGCCTGGGCCTTTGAGCCTAGTTGTTCGGGTCACCGCCGGTATAGGATGTGCCTGGGTAGTTGTACCTAGTTGTTCGGGTCACCGAGCTCGTAGCGGTGTAGGCTGAGCCTGGGGTTTTGAGCCTAGTTGTTCGGGTCACCGACGGTGTAGGCTGAGCCTTGGTCATTGGACCTAGTTGTTCGGGTCACTGACTGGGGCGTCAAACAGAGACGTATCCCCATGCACTTATGAAAATGAAATTGAGGCCGGTTGGCCGAGGCGATGCCATCCCATACGGGGAATCTCATCGTGGCAGTGCAGGAAGGTAGGGGAAGGATGTCCTCGCCTACTGCTTGTGTGCCTGGTTACCCCTGATCAAGGTAACAATAGTAAATAAAAGTGAAAATAAATAAAGAAAGAGAAATGTGTTTTGGTCAGGATTGGACTGATAAAATAGTCTAAAATCCTGAAAAGAAATGATGATGTTTTAACCAGTTGCCAGCCAATGTTTATGATTTGATTTTGAGCCCAATGGAGCATTGTGTTTTAAGTTGGATCTGGTCAGAAATGTATATTTGAAAAGTGTGTTTTGGGAAGAAATCCCAAATATTGAAAAAGGTGAATGTTTTGGATAATGAATTCCATAAGTTTTTGAAAGGAATGTTTTGAAAGAAAATGTGATCTTGGAACAAATTTCCAAGATGTTTGAGAACAGAAAAGAGACATGGCTTTTGAAAAAGAATATGGATTGGGATTGAATTCCCAAGTGATTGTTTAATAAAGAAAGGATGATTTTCAAAAAGAGAAAACCAAGTTTTGAAAAAGTGAGATTTATGGTTTTGCCGAGTTTTTGTGGTTTGTATGTTTTAGGGCGCGTACTAGGTGACTTAGATGTCACTCACGCGTGCTATTTGGTTTTCAGGTGCAGACCGCGTGCAGCCGGGTTCCGGTGCAGGAGTTGGAACTTCTAGCCGTACATTGTGATCCTGAAGGTGAGCCTTAGTTACAGTTATATTTGTTTCTGTAATTAGAGTAATTATGCTTGGGATACTGTGATTTGGTAGCGTGCCCGGGATCGGGGCGTTACAATAGACCTCGCGCAGCTTCAAGGCGACGAGAGGCTTTTGATCTGTCTGTTCCAAAAAAGTCTGACCGAGCCTACCCTTAAGTGATTCACTGCGTTGGACATGACCACCATCCAGACTTGGAACGACCTTAGCTAGGTGTTCTTGGAACATTATGCCTTCAACCTCGACCTGACACCTAAGCACGAGGATCTAGTCGCAATCCGACAGAGACTCCACAAACCATTTGGGGAGTACGTCAGTCGTTGGCGTGTACTAGCCTTCTAGGTCAAGGATAGGCCCTCAGACGAGGAGTCTATCGAGATCATCATGAGTGGAGTGCAACCAGCGATAGGGGCTTTGCTTACAATCCAGAATATCACATCCTTTGCATGCTTGATTTGGGCTAGTGCTTGCATGGAAGTCTCCCTACAAAGCAGGAATTTCCCTACACTCTGCGTTCACTAGGGTGGCCACCACCGTCTACAGCAACAACAACGTCACCAACATTGGCTTCACCGAGGAGTCAACTGCTACGTATGTCAAATGTTCTACAAAGCCAATCAAGGTAGAGGATCAACTTGATCTGGATCAACTAGCACTTGCATCTAATCCTCCACGCACTGCATACACACACTCCACCGTCGAGCTAATGCATCACATCGCACCAGCTCAGCAAGGACGACAGCCTAGGCAAAAGCGACCTCACCCTGCCAAATGGGATTACACTCCTCTCGTGGAACTGTTTAGAGCCATCTTCTCCAAGGTTGAGTCATTTTTTGAGGTTCTCAAACCCTCATTCACTACCGAATCCTATCCCTTGATGGTATGATATGAGCACGTATTGCAGCTTCCACCGTCGTGTCAGGCATTCGACGGATGGCTACATCACTTTGAGGGATGTTATTCCGAACTTGATTGACCGAAAGGTCATCAGCATTGCCTTGCAAGAGGTAGATCCCACACAAGCACCTACACATGCACATACAATTGCACCGACGCACCTGGACTAGCCTGACACATCCTCACTTGAGCATCTAGACTCTGAGGATGCTATGGGCTTAGGGGTCTTCTTTCTTTCATTTATCCCTCCTGTTTTTAGTGTCTCCTCGATGAATCCTGTTGATCTCATCAGTCTATCCCTTCCCTCTGTTTTTGACCCTTCCATAGGGGACATGGCCTAGGGTTGGCCTGTCTAACACGTGCTAATGTGGCATTGAGATTGCCAGTACTCTGGACCTCAGATAGAAAACATCAGCCAGCAGTTTCAGCAACAACAATAGTTTGAGCGGACCCATCCATAGTTTCAACCGTTGCCACGTTTTCGACGGCACTTCTAGTTTAGCTAGTTAACCTGAATAAAGTGACATCAATAAAGCAACTAGTAGCAGGGACTAGAGTTATAACCTTTTCCCTTGTTTTCTCTATTATTTCTTGTTCCACATCATCACTTTCATGCAAAAAAATATCGAAAAAAAAACAAAAAAAAAAAATCAGAAAAATACAAAAATCAAAAAATTAGAAATTAAAGAAAATACCCAAAAAAATAAAAAAATCAGAAAACACAAAAAAAAAATGTAAAAGTCAAAACCCAAAAAAATTTGAAAAATCTAAAACAACAAAAACAGTTTGCATTATAATAATCTACCTGATGATGAAAATCGGCAAGCTAGCCTATATCTAGATCGGACTGTCCTTCCTTAGTTGGCACTACTTAGACGACCAAGTTGCAAGGGAGCCACCATCCATCAAAGGCAAACGAAGTATTCAAACTCCACATGGGCTCTGCACCGCCAAGAGTGAGATAAAATGCTAGGGTGACTGAGTGAGTGAGCAAAGAAAAGGCAAATACATCCGCATGGGCATAAAAAAAAGGCAAAGCCAGAAGATAGCCTAAGAGCAAGAGGCAAGCGGTGTAGCTCTACTCCCATCATATTTTGGAGAGGAGTTGGTGCATGCACTTGGAAAGCTCACACTTTCAAAGGGCTGGCCCCCTTCCTACAACAAAAGCCTCTAGCCTAGTCTAGATGCCAATTATCTCCAAGCTAGGGATAAGGTGAAGCTGTGCGTCTATGAGGGAGCAAAATAAATGTCATTGATCTCAAGAAAAAAAGCAAGTGCAGGACCTTAAAGAGTTTGGCATGGAACTTGATCCATCTCACCACCCAACACAGTGAACTGAGTGCCACCGCTCGCCCCATGAGAGCCATCTATGGCTTGTGAATCTCTATAGGGCCAACTGAGTCGAAGGCGTCTGTCTCCTTCAATAGGTATGCAGCTTTCCAGCCTAACTAAGGGCAAACAAAATAAAAAAAAAGAGAAAACAAAACCAACAAAAATCAAATCCAATCAATAAAGTGTAACATTTTTGCTCAAAACAAAAAAATCACTCTACATCAATCAACTTGCTTGCAATAATAAAAATCTTCTCAATAAACCATCATCATTATCTTCCTTGCTTGAGCCTTTTGCTTTCATATTGCATCCCCTTGCAGGTCTTCATTGATCGTCTTTGACGAGGAGCATTTCAACTGTCCTTCAGTCAGAACACACCAACAAGGGCGTCTACCAATGCACAAATTATCCAGAATAGTAGAATTAGCCACGCAACAACAATTACGCACAATCCAGTAATCAAGCATCGTTCCACTCCTCAGGCAACATTAATCTCATTTCCTTTGGTGGTCTAGAGTGCCCCACTAGTCATAGGTTGACCCCTCAGTTCCTTTTTTTTCCTTCTGTCACTTTTGCACTCGTCTTGCCCCGTCCGCTCACCAATGCGGGTGGTCTGTGACGATCTGCATGTCTGTGCCTTACCTTTCTTGGCAACGTATCACATGTCAATTATGAGACCTTTGCACACCCCAAGTGGTATTCGACATCTCTTACGGTAGCTTGACTCTATACCAAAGGCATCTATTTTGCCCTGGTATCTCTCATGCTGCCCTCCGCCTCCCTCCTGCATTGTCCTCCCTTTCGATACCAGTAGCATCTGGGCTATCTTTTGGTATCGTCTCATCCTTCCTAGGTTGGCAACCCTAACTACCGTGGGATTGTCTTTAGACCTCTACCACATTTTTGAGTATGGTATTCTCGTTCCTATTCTCTTGATCGATAGGCTTGTTGGTCTACTATCTCTCCCTTCCGATACCAAGGGCATTTAGGCAGCCCTTTGGTATTGTTTCGCCTTTCTTGGGCTGGCAACCCTAACTACCACGGGATCGTCTTCGGACCTTTACCATATTTTCGAATATGGTATTTCCGTTCCTTTCTCTTGACCGACAAGCTCGCTAACTTGTCATCCGTCCTCGATACGAAGGGCATGTAGGCTGCCCTTTGGTATCATCTCGGCCTTCCTTGGGTTGACAATCCTAATTGCCACGGGATTGTCTTTAGACCTCTGCCACATTTTCAAATATGGTATTCCCGTTCCTTTCTCTTGATTGATAGGCTCGCTGGCCTATCATTTATTTTCGATACCAGGGGCATCTAGGCTACCCTTTAGTATCGTCTCGCCCTTCCTTGGGTTGGCACTCCTAATTGCCACAGGACAGTCTTCAGACTTCTGCCACATTTTCGAATGTGGTATTCCCGTTCCTTTCTCTTGATCGGCAGGCTTGTTGGCCTATTATCTCTCCCTCAATACTGGGGGCATTTAGGCTACCCTTTGTTATCATCTCACCTTTCCTTAGACTGGCACCCCTAACTACCACAGGTTTGTCTTCAGACCTCTACTACACCTTCGAGCATGGCATTCCTGTCTCTGCCCTCTCTTGATCGATAGGCTATCTGGTTTATCTTTCGTGCCTCATCTTCCGGTAAGTGGGTTTTGCACTTGCCATGGCCTTATTTGGGCTGATAGCTCTAATTATTCGATTAGCAAGTTCGTCAATCCTTGCCATGCCCCTCACCTTTTTGGGCTGATGAATGACTCAGCATTAGCAGCAAACACCACCCTTCTGCAAGCTACCAAGTGGTGTGCCTTTTGTCAACTCGAAGCATCGGTCTTGGTTCTATTTGTCCCTCAACATCGCTTAAGGGAGGACATCTGTAGACACCCCACTTTAGCAGCCACTCGTTGGCGAAATTCTCTGAAAGAGCGCATCGACAGCAACGAGGTAGTTCCTTACACCAAAACTCATTTCACACCCCAAAACCAACCTTAACACCTTAAACTCAACCCAAAATCATTAATCCACCATATACCTATCCCAAGCACCAGGCCCAAGCCCTTGATGCTCCAGCAATCTAGTATTAGCCATAGGTAAAGCCCAGCAAATCCTGTTCTGGTTGAGCCATCCGGCCACCACATCCCGAAAGCACGGGTGGGATGTGCAAGTCGGATGCGTGGAAAGATCAATGATTAAACTGTTGAGATGTAGACACCCCATTTTGGTAGCCACTCGTAGCAGATATCTCCTAAAGAGTGTGCTTCGGCGGCTATGAGGCATTTCACCACTTTAAAACCCATTTTCACAGGAAAACCCACTTCACACCCCAAAACCAAGCTTAAACCTCCAAATCCAGCCTTAATACCCTATTTCCAACATTCACACCTTTAATCCACCATAAACCTATCCCAAGCTCTAAGCTCAAGCCCTTGATGCTCCAACAATATGGTAATAGCTATAGGTCCAGCCCAGCAAATCCTGCTCTAGCCTAGCCATTAAATCACCACGGCCCGATAGCGCAGGTGGGATGTGCAGGTCAAATGCTTAGAAAGATCAGCGATTTAAACTATTGAGGTTCAATTGGTCTTTTCATTTGGTAGACCACCAATTTGCCTCTTCTCATTGGATGGCATGGATTTGGGTGTGCTCCCTAGACTTTATAGACCATCAAGCTCCTTTACCTAATCCCATTCCCCTTGAAGTCCCACCTTGATTTAATTTAAACCTCTCCCCCTAATCAACTTTTCAAATCAACAAACCACCTGCCTTCCTTCCTTTTATATAATGATTAACTCATAATTCATGCATATTTTATTCCCATATTTGTCTATTTTGTATATAAATAATATTACTCGAGGTGTTTTGTGCAAATTTTGCAGAACTTGAGGGTTTAGAAGGAATCTACGAAAAATAAGGGAGAAAAGAATAATTGTGTTAGAAAAGAAGAGATTTTTTTGGAAATTTTTAGAACAATGTGAAGAAGTCAAACACACATTTTCCATGTACCTAAATACTAGTAAAATATCAGTCAAATTGTGGAAAAAGTCAAAGAAGATCCTAGATGACATGGACACCTTCTAGGCGCCCAGATGTAGATCCGACGCCTCCCAAGCACCTGCACCAAATATTTTTGACTTGGTCTTCTTTGGATAAGATTCTCACTTGTAAATATCTTGTATTCAAAATTCAAGATTAAATTTTGTATTCAAATTTGTCTCTAACATAAGCAAGTCCTTGTAAGCCAACAAAAGGACCCATTATGTAGATTTATGGAGGAGGGTTTTAAACTCTCTTTCTTTTCTTGTATTTTGGGAGATTCTGAAGATCATCAGTGTAATCTCAGGTTCCCTTTAATCAAAAGTTTTTTTATTTAATTATGTCTTCTCCTTCTCCTTCTTCCCCTTCTTTTATTTTAATGTTTTATGTTATCATGCTTGGCTAATCTTCTAGATCTAAGGCAGAGATGAAGTTTATTTAGATTGAGATGTGTGATCATGTTTTTTTTTCTCTTTCTCCTTGTGTTTCATGCAATGAATATGTGGGTTAGATGTATATTACATAGACCATTCAATGAATCGAAAAACTTTGATAGATTAACATTGATTTCATCTTTTTAGTCTATACTTAGGGAAGATTTAATTAGGAGTTGTGTATATAATCTCAATTGCATCGTATGTCATCTGATTTAATTTGATTTGTGTGTTTTTATTCCTTGACTTGATAGTCTATGGTGCATTGCATATAGATTATACTTGTTAAGATAAGAATCATTAAATCAAGTTATTTAGACTAATAAAAGGGGGAGGAAGTAAACATGATCATACATTCTCAATTCTATATAAATGAATTCAACACCTTAGGTTTTATTTTATTGGATAGCATTCTAATAGTCTAGTGTTAGATTTTCCTTTTCATATCAACTTTCTCAACTCTTTGTTTTCAATAACTGATAATAAATCTTTGATTCTAAAACACTTTTCTCTGTGGGATTCAACTCGTATTTGCCACGTACTACATAGTATGTCGTGCACTTGCGGTAATTAAATAAGACACATCATATAACCAGCACTCACATCCAATGACTCTCCCTCTTGGCTCGCCAGACTTGTAGGACTCCCAACTCCGTGCATTGGCTGTCCTTGAGCATAGCCAACAATTCCGACCATCTTCACAACACTTTCTGGCCATCATACGTCTACTCCTACATAGCTACATTTTCCTTTCAACCTTGTGACCACCACACTACACAAGAGTGTACATTACCCTTCCAGCAGAGCCTCCCCTTTTGCTGAAGCCAACCACACATTCACTAGTCATCTGCCCATCCAGCAACCTTCCATTGTCGACTGGAATTGCCACCACTCCTCCATTAGATCCAAGCCAACCATACACCTCACCAACCCCTACATCTGACTGCTGAGCTCTCCACCAACATCACCACGTCCCTCTTGACCCGTCTTTACAGTTGTCGTGCGCCAACTGCTAGAGAAAACGTCGCCGCAAGCCACGTCGGAGGGGGAAAAAACGTCGCTGCAAGCCATGTCGGAGGGGGAAAACCCATAAGCTCCATAGGTGCCCTCCTTCCTTTATCGTGTGTTTTCTTCATTTCTTCATGCTCTTGTTACTTCATCACATCATTTTATGTATGTTTCATTTGCATTTACCATTTAATTTCCGTCACCCACCCATTTCATGTCCTTATTGCCGGTGATGGGTTCAAGTGGGTGCGAAAATGGCCAATGGCCTATGAGCACCTTCGTCCCCCATCTTGGCACAACCTTGTAGGATCTAAAGGCTTCTCTAAAGGGGAGGTAGTAGACACCCCGATTTTGAGGTGACTCATTGATAAGGCTCTAATTGTTGCTTTGGATGTGACGGATCCTTGAACCAACTCGAAGCCCGTAGCAAGCCTGCAGCCCAATTTAGAAATCAGACCAATAGGGGAGAGCACCTAGCTAGCACACCTAGCTAGCACACCAACCTAGCACACTTCCCTAGCACACTTCCCTAGCACACATAGGTGGCGCACTTAGCCAGCGCACATCCCTGGTGCACAACTCTGCGCAGGCTGCGGCTGCTGGCTTTCCGCCTTCCTTGGCTGTTACCTCCAGCAGCGAATATGCCATGGAATCTTCCAGCCTCTTCATCTGCGAGGCTCTCCTCATTCCATGAGTTATCCTTGAGAGTTCCCTATAAAAGGACCCCCATAGGTAGCCATAAAAAAAGAAAGAGGAAAAATCATGAGAGTTGAGAATCCTGAGTAGAAACCTTGCAACCAGCCATTTTTTGCTCTGAAGCCCGATCTCTGCACGAGTCTCTCCATCAGTCCAGCAGCTTATTTTCATTCCCTGGAGCACCCCCTTGCGTCCTAGAGCCTCCTTGGTCCTTCCAAAGCAACGAGGATCTTCTTATTTCTGATACTACAAGAAGGAACATCTCGAGAGGTAGGCTTTCTACCTCCTCTTTATTTTCTAAATATCATTTCAGAAACTTGATAAAACATGCTTAAAACCTTATACGTGATCTGTTTTGTTCCATGTTTATGAAGTTTTCATGATAACAAGCTCACACTCTATGCAAATAATCTCCATGCAAATCTATGTTTACATTTCTAGCATGAAATCTGCATGAGCTGTTGTTTCCTTGCACATAATATTTTGCCATGCACCATGTATGCCCTTGCACGTAGAAGCATGCGTATGATCATCATTTTTTACATGTTTTGATTCGCATTATCCAGATCATACTTGTTCTTAAGTATTTCATACGTTTTCATGCATGAACCCATCAACTTGTTTTGATTTCAAATGCTTTGTTTACATGGTGATTCTTGACCCTATGCACTCACATCATGTTTTCCAGTTTTTATTATAGCATAGGCCCTTTAGCATTAGCATGAATCCTTCTTGTATCTCTGTTGGGTGGGTTCTAGATCAGGTTATAGTCTGATCTAGACTCCTTGGGGCGCACATCCTAGTCGCACCCAACCCGCGCACCAGTCTGGCGCACTCAGCAGGCGCGCCAGACTGGCCACAGATCAGAGCACTTGCATTACATCCATACTTGCATGGCTTTATCGTAGAGTTTTGAGCTTGTTTCTTTCTGATTGATTCTATGGTTTTCCAAGATACCACCTGCATGTTTTCAGCTTTTGATCAGACTGTTATCCATTTGTTTTCCTCGTTTTATCATTCAGCTCCATGCTGAATCTGGTAGGTCGATTGCACCTTACTCCCTCGTGAGAACCATGTGCATCGCCCCAGGATCCAGAGGCCTGGCAGAATCATGCTTTCTTCATCTAGTTCAAGTAGGTGAGATCTTGTGTGAGGCTTCTAGCCCTTGAGCTCAAGGTCATTGCATTGCATTTGCATTTTTAACTCTTTCAAGACATGTTTTCCGAGTTTTCCAGAATGATTTCTGCTGCACACTTTTCCAAAGTGCATCCTTTGATGTTTTGCTTTGCGTGGCTTTCTATTTTTGCCTCTGCATACTTTACTGGCCCACCTAGACGCACATAGGTGGTGCTCCAGACTGATGCACCAGTCTGGCGCACCAAACAGGCGCAATGGCCTATTTTCAGTAGCACACATCATGCTTTTCATATGTTTTGCTTGCTTTCTCGACCCGATTTGCTTCTGGGTTTTCGTCTGATTTTCTTCCTGGATGCATTAGGAAGGCACACCCATGTTTTCAGCAGTTTTCTTGCATTTTAGCTTGCATTTAGGCATATAGAAAGCAAGGATGATAAATCGTTCAAAATATTAGATTTTGATCTTATTATGCAATATTCTTGCATCAACTCTAGGCCCGGCATACGAGCGATATTACTGAGCATTAGGACACACCCCTACACATCATGCACCTATATTTTAGACACCACATACAAGCATGGCATGGCATATCACCCTCGGGCGTACAGCAAAAGGCTGAAAAGCCGATATTTCATAAGCAAAAGAGAAATCATTAGAAGACCGATTTATCGGGCGTACGAGGGTGCCTAACACCTTCCTCGTATGTAACAGGGATCCTTACCCGCATTTCTGGT
>JAMKQA010001604.1:0-19530 GCA_024699735.1 Posidonia australis | reverse complement strand
TTAATAGACTAGGTGGCGACTCCAGCATTTTTATTTTATTTTTGCCGTGACTTTGCCGACCCTCGCGTATTTAGCCTTTCGCGCCAAAGCCCAAGGCTATCACCGGCATGGTTACACCTAGGCTCAGCCTACACCATCTCAAGCTCGGCAACCATAGTCGTATCTGGCAACTGGTTTCATTGGAGCCTTATACTCCTTACCACGTTGTCGACACCAACCCCCGTGGTTCCTTAACACATTATTAGTGTTTTATTTTCAAAACTCTTTAAGTTTTCCTTTTCAAAACTATAACCATGCCGGCGATAGCCTCGGGCTTGGGGCGAAAGGCCAAATGCGCGAGGATCAGCAAAGTCATGGCAGAAATAAAAATAAAGTGCAGGAGTCGCCACCTAGTCTATTAAAAATGGGAGACAAGGAAAACCATTTAAAAATACTCAAATCATGCAAAATTAGCCGAATGGAAAATGTCTTAAACCAAAAATGGGCAAGGATCCCTGTTACGAACGATGAAGGTATTAGGCACCCTCGTACGCCCGAAAAATCGGTCTTTCTATGGGTTTCTCATTTACTTATATGGAATGTCGGCTTTGCAGCCTTTTCTGTACGCCCGAGGGCGATATGCAATGCCATGCTAAGTGAGTGGTGCCTTATGCTAAATAGGAGTGCATGGGATGTGGGGTGTGTTCTAATGCTCAGAAGGATCACTCGTATCACGGGTCAAGCATGGATGCAAGGATATTGCATAAATAAGATCAAAGATCTAAGAACATCGAGTGATTTTCATCCTTGCTTTACTATATGCGAAATATGATCTACTATGCATGGAATGGGCTAAAAACAGAATTGGGTCTTCCTGCTATATCGAGGAAAAAACCAGGAGCAAATCAAAACCAGAAAGCATGCTAAAAACCATGTGAAAAGCTTCTGTGTGCTACTGAAAAACAAGCTTATGTGCCTGTTTGGTGCGCCAGACTGGTGCTCCAGTCTGGTGCGCCACCTAGGTGCTTTAGTGGGGCCAAGATGATGTGCCGAGGAAAACACCAGAAATCCATGCAGTGCAATGTATTCCAGAATGCTATGCAATGCAAAGTCTTTGTAAACTTGGAAAATATACTTTGAAAATCTAGAAAAATACAAGCATGAGAAGATTTATGGACCTTGTGTTCAAGGGCAGCAAGCCTCACACAAGATCACATTCTATTCATGCTAAATGAAAGCAACCAAGTTCGGCCATGTCACATGGATCATGGGTTGATGCATAAGAATCTTCATATAGGAGTAAGGGGCAATTAGCCTACCAGTTTTCAGCCATGGGCTGAGCATGCAAAGTGTAAAAAAGTCTTAAAACAGTATTATCTTAAGTTGAAAACATGCATGCAAAGACATATAACATCAAAGAATCCACACCAGGAAAATTAGAGTCAAAATCATCCAAGAAACCATGCAGCCTGAGATGTAAACATGGTGATTTGCTCTTTGACCAGTCTGGTGCACCAGAGTGGTGCGCCAGAGTGTTGCTCTGTTAAGGTGCGCCACTTTAGTGCGCCAGGTTGGTGCTCGAGAATGGTGCTCCCTAGAAAACCTGAATGAGACTGCAGTCTGATTTAGAATCTGGTCCAGATTTCAGAGATCAATGATTTCCTTTAATCAGATCAGGTATGCAGGTGATAAAAATAGAAAACATGATAAGATACAAACAAATGGAAATCTTTTATTATTTGGTTCCAAATCATGCAAATCATGGGCTGAAATACTTGCATGGGATTCTAAAAGATAGGAAATGAATGGATGAACCTAACAGCCATAAGCAAGTGATAAATATACAGAGATTATATTCGATGCTTATTTCCTAGCATGCATGTTCATGAATCATGGTTCCTTGTGTAAAGAAACAGAGAAGAAAAACAACTCACAGGAATTACATGCTGCAGATTTTTATCATATAGATTTTACATGTAGAGTATCTTGCATATGAAACGAGCATCTTAGCATAAAACTCTCATGTAAACAGGAATAAATCAGATTATATGTGAAGTTAAAGGCATGTTATATTCGCTGCAAGAACTAAGATTAAAAGTAAAGAAAGGAGAGGGGCTTACCTTATCCTAGGTGTTCCTTCTTAGAAAACCTAAGATAATATGATCCTTGTTGCTTTGGAAAGGCTGGAGGTGCTTTAGAATGCAAGGGAATACTCAAGAACACGAGAATAGGTTGCTGGAATCAGTAGATGGCTTGCTCAAGATCTTCAAATGGCTGCCCATGGGGACCTTATATAGGATTTTGCAAAGGTAACTCCTATGGAATGCAGGCAGTCTCGTAAACGAAGAGCCTGGCGTAGATTCCATGGCATATTCGCTGGTGAAGGTCACTGACATGGGAGGTGGAAAGCCAACAGCCAACAGCTTGAGAAGTGGTTGTGCGCCAGCTTGGTGCGCCAAGATGGTGCGCCAGGTAGGTGCGCCACCTTGGTGCTCTTGCTAGGTGCGCCACTTTAGTGCTCCTGCTTGGTGCTCCAACTAGGTGCTCAACATTGGTGCTCTAACTTGGTGTTCTCCCCTACCTGTCTGAATTTCTAATTGGGCTGCGGGCCAGCTATAGGTTTGTGGTTGGTTTAGCTGATGGGATTGAGTTTGGCACATCCAAAGCAACATCTGGAAAGTTTATCTATGAGCCACCTCAAAATCGGGGTGTCTACAAAAGCCATTTCCATTCCATTCTTTTTCGTTGCAGGGATCTGTTTCCATGCAACACTTGACCCACTTCTGAGGTCTCAACTCAATCCATGAAAAACCATGCTTTAAAAATCATAAATTGGGTCTCATGCCCAAAATTACTCAAAAGCCACACATTTATTCTCTTTTATTCAGTTTTAGCGCCTTAAACCCAAAACCACTCCCAAATACACTTATTTGGGTTTCATTATCCTCTATGTCATTTACATGGGGAAAAAATCATTAACACATGCTCATTATCCATTTAAAATCCTTTCTTTAATTTTATAATCACATTATATATATATATATATATATATCAGGGCCAGGGCAAAATCGGCAGACCAAAACTCAGTTTTGGTATGCCGAAAATCCCTGGTTTGATTGTAACCATGCCGACGACAGCCTCGAGATTGGCGCGAAAGGCCAAATGCACGAGGGTCGGCAAAGTTACGGCAAATCAATAAAAAATAATGATAAAATAGCAGGAGTTGCTACTTAGTCTATTAAAAAAAACGGAAGATGAGGAAAATCGCTTAAAATATTCAAATCATGCAAATAAGCCAATGGAAAAGAAGGTCTTCATAAACCAGAAATGGGCAAGGATCCCTGTTACGCACGAGGAAGGTATTAGGCACCCTCGTGCACCTGAAAAATCGGTCTTTCTATGGGTTTCTTGTTTACTTATATGAAATGTCGGCTTTTCAGCATTTTCTGTACACCCGAGGGCGATATGCATTGCCATGCTAAGTGAGTGGTGTCTTATGCTAAATAGGAGTGCATGGATTGTAGGGTGTGTACTAATGCTCAGAAATGTCACCCGTGTAATGGGTCAAGCCTCGGTGCAAGGATATTGCACGGATATGATCAAAAGATCTAACAACATCGAGTGATTTTCATCCTTGCTTTACTATATGCAAATCATGATCTATCATGCATAAAAAAGGTTGAAAATAGAGTGGGTTCTTCCTGACATACCCAGGAAGACAACCAAAGAAAACCAAAAGCAAATACAATTGGGAAGCATGCTAAATACCATACCTAATGTAGCTACGTGCACCAGAAAACAGGCTGGTACGCCACGTATGTGCTCTACTGGGTGCTAGGGAAAAATCAGAATGCCATGCAATGCCATATCATGTTATATGATGCAAACCAGAATGCAATGCCATGTAAAACCCTTGTAATCTTGTAAACTCATCAAGAAATGCATCATCAACATCTATTAAAATCTAAATATGAAAACACAACATGGGTCTTGTGCTCAAGAGCTGTATGCCTTGCACAAGATCACACCCTCCCTATGCTAAGTAAGAACAATAAGATTCAGCCATGCTACCTAGATCTGGGTCATGGGCTAATGCATAAGAACCTCCATATAGGAGTTCACATCAGCCTACCAGATTTCAGCAATAGATTGAATATGCAAGGTGCAAAAGTCTTAAAAACAGTATCATCTTAAGCTGAAAACATGCATGCAAAAGACATGTAATACCAGAGAATCATCACTAAGAAAATCAGAGTCAAAAGCATCCAAGAAACCGTGCATATTATGATGCAAACAGGATGATTTGCTCTCTAACCAAACTGGTGCACCAGAGTGGTGCGCCAGAATGGTGCTCTGGTAAGGTGCGCCACTCTGGTGTGCCACTTTGGTGTGCCAGAATAGTGGTCCCCAGAAACCCTGAATCAGACTACAGTCTCATTCAGAATCTGGTCCAGATTTCAGAGATCAATGGCTTTTCTTTAACCCAGATCAGTTATATAGATAATAAGTGACAGAAACATGATGAGATACAAACAAATGAAAGCCTTTGATCATTTGGTTTTAAATCATGCCAAATCATGGGTTATGGGCTGAAATACTTGCATGGGATTCTAAAGGATAGGAAATGAGTGAGTGAACTTGACAGGCATATGCAAATGATGAATACATAAAGAATATATTTGCTGCTTATTTCCTAGCATACATGTGCATGAATAATGGTTCCTTGTGTAAAGAAACAAAGAAGAAAGATCATTTGCAGAAATATTACAATGCAGAATTTTATTCTGATTTTACATGTAGAGTGTCTTATACATGGAGCAATCATCTCATCCTAAAATTCTCATGTAAATAGCGTAAAAATCAGAATACCTATGATATTCATGGCATGTTTATCCAGTGCAAGAATTAAGATTAAAAGTAAAAGAAAGGAGAGAAACTTACCTTGTCCAAGGTGTTCTTTCTTAGAAAACCCAAGATAAGACTTCCTTGTTGCTTTGGAGGGGCTAGAGATGCTCTAGAGTGCAAGGGTATTCTCAAGAAAACGAGAGAGAGTTGCTGGAATGAGTAGATAGCTTGATCAGGATTATCCAAGTGTCAAATGGTTGCCAATGAAGGTCCTTATATAGAGCTCCACAAGGGTAACTCCCATGGGATGCAGACAAGCCTCGCAAACGAAGAGCCTGGCGTAGATTCCCATGGCATATTCGCTGGCGAGGGTTACAAACATGGGAGATGGAAAGCCAACAGCCAGCACTTTGAAAAGTGGTTGTGCGCCAGGATGGTGCTCCAGAGAGGTGCGCCAGCTTGGTGCGCCAGAGAGGTGCGCCACCTCAGTGCTCCATCTAGGTGTGCCACTGTAGTGCTCCTGCTTGGTGCTCCAATCAGGTGCTCCACATTGGTGCTCTCCACTAGCTATCTGAATTGCCAATTGGGCCACGGGCTTGCTATGGGCTTGTGGTCGGTTTATGCAATGATCTTTGGCTAGTTAAAAGGTTGAATAGGATTCAAAAGTGGTTGAGCATCCCGCATCCAAAGCAACATCTGGAAAGTTTACCTATGAGCCACCTTAAAATCGAGTTGTCTACATCGATACACTGAATATTTTCGGTATACCGAAAATCCCTGGTTCGTTCGATTGGGTGATTTCAGCCTACCAAAACTAGGTATCCTGGCTTAATCTGTTTGGATTTTGGTATACCAAATTCAATTCGGCATACTGAATTTCCTATAATCAGGGCATTCCCCTATTTTGGCCGATGAAATCGTCTGAAGTGGGAGCTTACGGCAGACCCCCAAACACATATCATAAAATACGAGTAAATCATGAGATGTAGACCCTTGAGTCTACTTCAAAACCCCTCAAACCATTCGTCAATCCATTGACTACACAATCCACACGAAAATCACAATGGGATGAGACTCAAAAATGACTACTATAGCCTTCATCCCAAAATCTCATATATCCTTGTCAAATTCCATCCTAACCACATGATATCTATGTTTTCATGCTATTCAACTCATTCTCATCAATTCCACTATTTTTCTATGATTTTACATTCATTTTTCATCATTTTCATGCATTAAACCCATTTTCAAAGAAACACGGAACAGAGGGAAAGGAGGGGTCGCATATCTCTTTCAGCGAGCCTCCTTCTACTTCGACGAGTTCCTCCTGCCCCGGCGAAGCATCCTCCACCGGTGGACCTCGGTGAACCTCCACCTCCTTGTTGCGTGCGTCGTTCTTCCTCTTTCCTTTCCTCTCGATTCGTCCCCCTCTTCCTGGCCTCCTCCTCCTTCACTTGATCTCCCCTCCTCTTTATCTCCTCCTCCTCCCGTATGGCACCGGCCATCCATCTTGTCGGAAGGGATGGGGAGGCACAAGCTGCTGGCTTGTGGTGGCATGGGTGGGGAGAGGGTAAGAAGAAGAAGATGGGGGAGGGTGAAAGGGTGTGGCTCGTGACGGAGAGAAAAGAGATAGAGAAAAAGAAGGAAAGACAAAGAAGAAGGACAGGCACGCAAATCGAGGCAACTGTGCATCCCCAAATCGGACCCCACAATGGTCCTAAATCACAAACAGGAGCACAAGATGCCAACCCAACTCTCACGAGAAATAATGGATTATCCATTAATAAACCATTTACACAATATTGCAATTAATTACATGGTTTACAATTAAAAATGGATAATCAGGCCTAGATGTCATAGCACGAGACCCTCCATCAACACCAAACAGGGTGGCAAGCATTACCTAAAACTTGGAGGACCCCAATGTGGGGAAATTACACTTATGCCCCTACTCTTTTCCAAAAGCTATAGAATGCCTCTTTAGTATATGATACATTTATAGCCACATCCAAGTTTGCCCGCAAAATTCAGTATCAAGGTGGTAATGAATTCTAAGGCAACTAGCACAGTCAACTCAGCTTAAGCATAGCATTAGGATGAGCACCTTAACTCAGTCAACAATAATCGAGCATTTACATTGGCAACAACTGCATTCAATCGTAGCAGAGTCAACCATCAAATCTCATCACCATTCTCTCTTTTTGACTTTGCTCTGGACGAACGAAGTCCTTGCCTTTTTTGCATCTCCGTTCCAGACGGTCGGAGTCTAGCTTGCCCTTTTGTTTTTTTGGCTTCCTTCTAAACAGGTGAAGTCTTCCCTTCCTAGGTTTCCAATCTGAACAGATGGAATCTAGGTGTTTCCCCTTCTAGATCTTCATTCTAGACATATAAAGTCTAGGTTGTCCTCTCCTAGGTTTTCGCTCCAGACAGATGGAATCTAAGTGTTTCCCTTTCTAGATCTTTGTTTCGAGTGGAGAAGTCCAGGTTGTCCTCTCCCAAGTTTCCACTCCGGATAGATGAAGTCTAGATGTTTCTCCTTCTAGGTCTTCGTTCTGGACAAGCGAAGTCTAGATTGTCCACTCCTAGGATTTTGCTCCGAACAGACGGAGTGTAGATGTTCCTTCTTTTAGATCTTCGTTCCGAACCAGTGAAGTCTAAATTGTCCTCTCATAGGTTTCCGCTCTGGACAGACGAAGTTTAGGTATTCCTCCCTCTAGATCTTCATTCTGGATGGACGAAATCTAGATTTTCCTCTCCTAGGTCTCCACTCTGGACAGATAGAGTCTAGGTGTTCTTCATTCTAGATTTTCTTTCCAAATGGGCAAAGCCTAGATTATCTTCTCCTAGGTTTCTGCTCCAGACAGACAAAGTCTAGGATGTCTCTGTTGACTTCACTCCAGGCAAACGAAGTCTCAACCTCTTCTAGATAAATGGAATCCACTTTGTTTTTTAGGTTGGTAACCCTAACTAATTGAATGACTTTCGTCACATGTCTCTCTTTTCTTTGGCAAACATGATTGTAGATATCCCATTTTCACATTTCTTAGAGTCCATCTAGGATAAGAACCTTTGAGGCGTCCTAAATCACATGGCTAAGGATCTATAACATGTTTTCCAAATTTTCCATACTTCTCAAAAAACATTTATGATTTTACTTGATTTAAGGTCGTTAGTTGTGGCAAAGCTAACCCACTCGAGCTAGCGGTAGGTTCAAGACCCCTTGAGTATTTTAATCTTAAAGAAAATATTTTTGTAATTTCATGAGATTTCTGAAGTATTTCCAGACTTTTAAGCATCTTTGTGGATTAAACTAAAAGAAAGGGGGGGAAATGCAAAAAGACCAAGAAGTTGCTATCTTGAGAGGCAACAAGACTAGTTGCCACCTTGAGAGGCGACATGGCCATTGCCACCTTGAGAGGTGACAAGTCTAGTTGCCACTTTGATAGGCTATGAGTTTCGTCACTGCATGTATAGGCAATGAGAATCCTAGACTTCTCTCACTAGATAATTTGTCATCCTAGGCTTTAATATGATATATGAGACATTTATAAATATTATCATGATTTTTCCCATAATTATTATAATTTCTATAATTTTCTAGCATTTAAATATCTACGCATATCATATAAATCATTATAAATGTCAAATAATCCAAAAAATTATTGAAATTCGGATGACTTGATAAGTAAGAACACTTATCTTTATTTTTACCAAAAGTGAGATTTTATGATAAATTATCACATTTTAATGTTATAGCTTATATTTAATTCATGATAATGCTAAAAAATAAAGATAAAATCCAAAATATCCAAAAGCACTAGTAAAATAATCCTCATAGATGACAGTTCAAACTGTCAGATTAATTAAATATTTTTGATGGTTTCAATTGTCATTCAATACTTATATGATAGTTTCAACCGTCAAAAAATTAGTGTCGCCCAAAATAATGCCATTTAATTAATTCATTGACGGTTTGAACCGTCAAGAAATTGAATTTTAAAATTGGAGGGAAGACTTTATTGACAGATGGAACCATTAAAAAATTATGTATTTCTTGACAGGTATAACTTTCAAGTATAACCATCAATTAAATTTTTTTTTGACGGTTTAACCCATTAGTTAAATGCTTAAATTTGAAAAAAAAATATAAAAATACACATTTTTTAAACAATGACTTTGACAAGTTACATTGAAAATGTACATTAGAATGGAACTATATAAAATTAAATTAAAGACAATGATATTAATGTCTCCCAATAAAACAACTTCCTATACATGACATGTTCATCTTATTCATGAACATGGTATTTACACAAATAGCTTATGAATGCAACAATGGGATGGATCCTCGTAATTTTGACTATTTTTCCTTTGTATATGCCTCCTAGACACAAATATATTTAGTGCCTTGTCTATACTAGTATGTGATACTACGCTTGGCTTCTACTTAATAGAGCTCTAAGATCCTTCTAGGGAGATACAACGTACGCGTCACGCTTCAGCTAATCCTTGAGATACGGTGCAAGTGTTTTGGCATCCATGATAGCTTTGACTATAACCAGTCCCTTGTACTCGTCGATGATTACCTTCTCCATCCCTACAAATCACATAGTGTACCGTGATTAATTTTTAATTTGGTTATTAGATCAAACGAACACTCAGTGATCTCAACTTCTCTACTCTACTTTTCTGTCACTAGTGAAGAGCCTACGATGGTTATTGTTAGGAGGGCAGAAGTACTGCTCATCTGACAATCAAATTGTTTTCGTAAAAGTTGGTAGTAAGAGCAAAGAAGTGGCGGCAATTAAGCTGGGTGGTTAATGGAAGATGAAATCCATGAAAAGGGTCATTAGAATTTAAGTGTATTCATTAATCACAATTGATTATCAACCTTTAATATTCAAAATGGTCTCCCTGAGATGTTAAACTCAGCTTTCTCAACACACGGGATCTTTAGATCCACAGTGGAAACCACGGGCTATTGTAAATCACCTGTAAAAAAAACTGAAAGACAAAAAAAACACACAACTTATAGTTACAGTTCAAATTGACATATTCTCAAATGAGAACACAACATAATTTAACAATCCTAATATAGAAAATTGAAATTTTAAGAACCTCTTTTATTCTATGCAAAATCAATATCCTTTTCAAAATGTTCTGCTCAAGGCCTGTTTGGCTTTGCCTTAGCATTTAGATCATGCTAGAAAAAAAAAATACTAAAATGTGTGTTTGATTCAAGATATAACTTCTCATCATCTTTTGTTGGGCAGCTTATAAGCAGATTGCTGACAAAAAGAAAACTAATAATGCTTGATTGCTGACATACCAGCTGAGACTAGTTTGAGAACCAGCACCTACAAACAGTAACTGGATGATATGAGGGCACATGTACAATAAATTCGTTCAGACTCCAAAGCTTGTACCCAAGTGTAGTCTAGGTTAACATGTCAGACTCCCATTAAGAAACCAAATCAGTGCAGTAGAACCTTTAAGCAAAAGAAGATAGGTATATAGATGGGGCTTCATCCCACGATCAGTAAGCAATGTAATTAGTGAAACAGATGAACATTGAATTGAAACTTAAAGTGCTATTAGATGAAATTTTTATTCTAATCTTTTATGATAACATCAACCAAAAGAAATGCTAGAAAACCAAAAAGAAGGAACGAAAATCATGAATTGAAAATTATCTTTGATGATAATTTTTTTTCTTGTAGTTCGACAAGATTACCTGCATGATTTTTGATTCAGTATCTATATGAGTTCATGAAGATAAAAGAAAGAACCAAAAAGAAATTCACAGGATTACCTGCAACCAATAAACTTGCCCAGATAGCCCGCAACCTTACTTAAAGTGCCAATACATATATCAACATCAATCTCATAGTCATACAACTTAGCAACACCACTCCCATTCTCACCACAAACAAATGTGCCATGGGCCTAAAAAACAGGAACATTGAATTTATGTAGGAGATTACTGGCGAGAACAGATAATTTATAATAAAATATTAGTAAGTGCTAAACTTCAAAGAGAATTTTATTCACAATAGTTGAATAAAGATTAAAAAAAACATAATTTCGAAAAGGTTAAAAAACATAATTTTATGCTGAAGAGCAAGTTTCAGATCAATGATCCCTTTTCCCCCTTTCAAAGAATAAAAAAAACGTAATTTCAAAAAGGTTGTATGAGTAATTCAACAGCAAGATAAGTTGGTTATCATAGATGTAAACGGATTTAACTGAAAAAGAAGAGCACAACAAAGTGTAGTACGTGAAACTGACATCATATGTGTCCTGGAATGTTACTATCGCATATGCATGAAAAGAAATGCTGCTCAGCTATACATTAATTTGCATCAAATATTTAGCAAATCAACACCATATATAAAATAATACATCACAAGGAAAAAGGACACAAGGTTATTCAGATATAAGTACATTCAGGACACTGGAACAAGCCTACATGGTTATGAGTATTCCAAAGTCAACTATCATAAGCAAAATTTTAGATACATCACTTACTAAATCAAAGTTTTAATTATTGCTGATGTGTCTTATTTAGTTACCGTAAGTGCACAGCGTACTTTGTAATACGTGGCAAATACGGGTTGATTCCATAGAGGAAAATGTTTCAAAAACAAATAATATTATCAATTATTGAGATGAAAATGGAAAGATTTTGATTATGGACTAAACACTTAAGAAAAATTCAAAATAAATGAAGAACTAGAATTTTTGAATCCATTCATGTAAATATAAATACATGATTAAATCCACTCTATGTTTCCAGATTAATCTAAATAATTTAATTTAATGATTCTTATCTTAACAAGCATAATCTATATGCAATGCACTATAGAATATCAAGTCAAGGAATAAAAATACAGAAATCAAATTAAATCAAATGACATATGATGGAATTGAGATTATATACACAACCCCCAATTAAATCTTTCCATAAACTAAAATGATGAAATAAATGTTATTCTATCAAAGTTTTTCGATTTATTGAATGATTTATGTAATATACATCAAACCCACATATTCATAGCATTAAGCATAAAGAGAAAAATAAAACAATTTTATCATGACATATAATATTACATGAACTTCATCTCAATCCTAGATCTAGAAGATTAGTCACATATGATTACGTAAAATAATAAAATAAAAGAAGAAATAGAAGATATAATTAAATAAAATGCACTTTTATTGAAGGAATCTGATATTACAGATGATCTTCCTCTTCTCCCAAAATATAAGAAAAGAAAGAGAATCTAAAACCTCGATTAGGGCTCCATAAATTTACATAAGGGGTCCTTTTATAGGCTTACAATGACTTGCTTATGTCAGAGACAAATTTGAATACAAAATTTAATCTTGAATTTTGAATACAAAATATTTACAAGTGAGAATCTTATCCAAAGAAGACCAAGTAAAAAATATCTAGTACAAGTGCCTGAGAGGCGTTGGATCTGCATCTGGGCACTTGGGAGGCGTCCATGATATCTAGGATCTTCTTATACATTTTCTACAGTTTGACTGATATTTTACCAGTATTTAGCCACATGAAAAATGTGTATTTGACCTCTTCACGTAGCTCTAGAATTTTTCATACAAAAATCTCTTCTTTTCTAGTACAATTGTTCTTTTCCCCCTTATTTTTCGTAAATTCTTTTTAAGTCCTCAAGTTCTGCAAAATTTGCACAAAACACCTCGAGTAATATTATTTATATATAAAATAGACAAATATGGGAATAAAATATGCATAAATTATGAGTTAATCAAACACCCCCACACCTATCTTTTGCTAGTCCTTGAGCAAAATTGACTCTGACATAAAGAAGAAGAAAAGAAAATCCTAACTCACTTTCCCAGGAATCGCGGTTACACTTAACATGTGCAACAAGCCTTTAAACCCCTAGGTTGCCCTAGTGGACAAGTGGTGTCTCGTGAGGGTTTGTAGTGAATCTACCCACAAAATATCAGAAGAAAAGAGGTGGAGAAATAAAGAAAAGTGAAAAATAAAAAAAAAGGAAAAATTCTAAGGTATCCACATTAACCTACTCAACTAAAAAGATCAAAGTCTCCTAGTGTCTTAATTCTCCGGTTTAACCTTTGTTAAGATCCCTCATCCTGTCCTTATAGAGACTCTGTTCTATTTTTCATATCATCTTAAAAATTTGCTCATATATACCTCGTGTTTGTGAAATAGTCCTTAGCATGGGTTTTCAAATCCAATCTTTCCACCTTAGCAATTTTATTTCATTTCCTGGTGTCTCCCTTTCTTAGACTTTATTCTTGGCTACCCATTTAGCGAGCTTTAGGTTAGTGGATCCCAAACCAAACGGTTTTAGGTCACCAGGTGTGAAGACACATTTAAGGACTTAATTACTTGAGTAGCTAAGGCCTCAATGACAAGATTTTTTTTTCTTTCTTTCTTTTTTGATCCTCCAATCACCTTTTTACGTGAATACCAATGCTTACTAAGGCACAATACCTAGTTACTTAGTGATTATTGGATGTTTTTTCCTTCTTCTTTTTTTTTGTATTGCTAAGGTGTTCAGGCCTTCCTTTATTTCTCATAGCTAAGGATTAGAGTGATAGTGCATGATAAGGTACATACGAGTTATAGATATTTTAGATGATGCTATTTTTAAAATTTTGTCTCTATTCTTTGAATCATCGGGTCCTCAATTACTCAGTCCTACCTTTAAATTTCAACACTAGGCTACTCCTTTACTCCTAATTGATAAGATTAATGTGGATAGCTCCTATGTTTTTTTTTTTTTGAAAACAAACGGGAAAAAAACAAAGACTCTTTTTTTTTTTTCATTTTGTTGTTGTTGTTTTTTTTCTTTAAAAAAAAAATTGGAAAAGTGAAAAGTCACCTAACAATTAAAAAAATGAAAAAGACATAGAGAAGACTCCCCCCATACCTAAACATTGCATTATCCTCAATGTATGCAATGAATGATATGATCAATGAAATAACATAAGAATAGAATAATGGTACCTGATTCGGGATGAAGTGCTTCTGCTGTTAAGAAAAAAAAACGTTATGTACAATTCATACATATGAACACTACTTACCCAAAATACTGAGGATTATGAAGAACTATGCCCTCACCTTCCTTTTCAGTGGGTAGTTCTAAACATGGTTTTAAACGTTGACCATTGACTTTAAAAATTTCACTGTTCTTTGGATTCTCAATTTCCACCACTCCATGAGAGTAGACCACTTTGACCAAACAAGGCCTAGTCCATTTAGACCTTAATTTCCCTGGAAATAGGTGAAGCCTAGAATTGTAAAGGAAAACCTTTTGACCTGGTAGAAATGATTTCCTTAGAATTCTTTCATTGTGAAAAATCTTGGGTTTTTCCTTGTAAATCTTAGCACTGTCATATGCTTGCTTCATTTCTCAATTCGTCTAACTCATTCAATTGTCATTTCCTCTTGACTCCAGTAGTGGCTAAATCTAGATTCAATTGCTTGATGGCCCATAATGCTCGATGTTCAAATTCTATTGGCAAGTGGCATGCTTTTCCAAATACAAGCCGATATGGAGACATTCCTAAGTTAGTCTTAATGCAGTCCGATGGGCCCATAATGCATCATTTAGTCTCTCAGACCAATCTTTTCTATTTGGTTTCATAATTTTCTCCAAAATTTGCTTGATTTGCCTATTTGATACCTCCACTTGGCCACTTGTTTGAGGATGATATGGAGTGGCAAGCTTGTGGGTGATAGAATATTTTCTCATCAAAGCCTCAAATGATCAGTTGCAAAAATGTGTGCCCCTATCGCTAATGATGGCTTGTGGCATACCAGTCCTAGAAAAGATATGTGATTTTAAAAATTCAATAACCACCTTGTTGTCATTAGATTTACATGGTATAGCCTTTATCCACTTGGACACATAATCAACCACCACTAAAATATACAAATAGCCATGAGAATTGGGAAATGGGCCTCTAAAATCAATCCCCCACATATCAAAGATCTCCACTTCCAAAATGGATTGTAATGGCATCATATTTCTTCTAGAGATCTTTCCTAATTGTTGACACCTATTACAACTCTTACAATATTCAAATGCATCCTTAAACAAAGTGGGCCAATAAAATCCGCAATGAAGCACTTTGGTAGCTGTCTTTTTGGGCCCAAAATGACCTCCACAAGCCTAATCATGGCAGAATGACAGAACACTTCGAACCTCAGGAGCTGGTATACACCTCCTAACAATTTGGTCAGGACAATATTTAAATAGATATGGATCTACCTAGTAAAAGAATTTTACTTGAGACAAGAACTTATGTTTATCCTATTTGGACCAATCCATGGGAGTGACACCAGTTACCAAGTAATTGACTATATCTGCGAACCCTGGTTCAGAATGGATTGCCAATAGCTATTCATCTGGGAAGCTATCATTAATAGGAAGGTTTGTGGATGGTTCAAGATTCAAACGAGACAGATGATCAGCTACCACACTTTCACAACCTTTCTTGTCCCTAATAAGATCAAATTCCTGAAGAAGAAGGATCCACCTAATCAATCGAGCTTTTGCATCCTTCTTTGCTAAAAGATGTTTCAATGCTACATGGTTAGTGTAGATAATGATGTGAGATCCTATTAAGTAAGACCAGAATTTCTATAAGGCAAAAACAACAGCAAAGAACTCTTTTTCAGTGGTGGAGTAATTTAGCTGTGCGTCATTCAATGTCTTACTTGCATAGTAGATCACATGTGGTAACTTGTCAATCCTTTGACCTAGAATAGCACCAAGTGCATAGTCAAATGCATCACACATCAGCTCAAACGATTGGATCCGCACAGGTGGGTGAATGATAGGAGCTGAAGTCAATTCCTTCTTGAGATGCTTAAATGCCTTAAGGCATTCATGGGTGAAGTCAAAAGGGATATCCTTGGACAATAGATTGGTTAAGGGTCTAGCAATCTTGCTAAAGTCCTTAATAAATCTCCTATAAAATCCCGCATGTCCTAGGAAAGCCCTAATGTCCTTAACTATTTTTGGTGGAGGAAGATTCGCAATGAGGTCCACCTTAGCCCTATCCACCTCTATGCCTCTTTTTGCGATGACATGGCCCAGAACAATGCCTTGTTGGACTATGAAATAACATTTTTCCCA
The DNA here is from genome assembly GCA_024699735.1 of Posidonia australis. Lineage (NCBI taxonomy): Eukaryota > Viridiplantae > Streptophyta > Magnoliopsida > Alismatales > Posidoniaceae > Posidonia > Posidonia australis. Next base: position 3,547 of record JAMKQA010001604.1, on the reverse strand, counting down.
ATTGAGTGTCAGGTTTTTCTCTATGAATCTTTTTAATACCAACTCAAGATAATGGAGGCACTTAGAAAAGGTGGACCCAAAAATGGAAAAATCATCCATGAAGATTCCTAGAAATCTTTCCACCATGTTGAAGAAGATGCTCACCATGCATCTTTGGAAAGTAGTTGGAGCATTGCATAACCCAAAGGGCATGCGATGATAGGCAAATATTCCAAAAGGACAGGTGAAAATGGTCTTCTCTTGGTCCTCGGGGGCAATAGGAATCTAGTTGTAGCCAGAGTAACCATCATGAAAGCAATAATACTCATGTCCAACTAACCGTTCTAACATCTGATCAATGAATGGCAAAGGAAAGTGGTCTTTCCTTGTTGTCGCATTAAGCTTCCTGTAATCTATGCAGACTCGCCATCCTGTTTGGATGCGAGTGGGAATAAGCTCATTATCATCATTTTGGATCACAATAATTCCTGATTTCTTGGAAACTACTTGGACAGGACTTACCCATAAGCTATCAGAAATGAGATAAATGATCCCATTATCAAGATACTTCAGTATGTCTTTTCTGACCACTTCTTTCATTACAGGGTTCAACCGCCTTTGTGAATCTCTAGTTGGGTGGGCTTAATCTATCAAGTGGATCCGATGTTGTACAATTGTTGGACTAATCCCCTTGATGTCAGCCATGGTCCATCCTATTGCTTCCCTATTCTCATTAAGGACGATTAACAATGCCTCTTCTTGATCTTGAGTTAAATTGGCTGCAATGATTACAGGAAGGGTTTGATCTTGTTCTAGAAACACATACTTGAGATGCTCAGGCAATGGTTTAAGCTCTAGTATAGGTGGCTCCTCAATAGATGGCTTGGGAATAGGTCTAGGCTCAAATGAGACAGGTTCTAGAGGATGATTATATCTACTATTGGTCCTATATTGGGTCATTCAGTTGCTTTCTCTACCAACAACAATTCTTCTTTGAAAATTTCTTCAAAACTCCTATCAAAATAACCTAAATCAAAATCAATATCCTCCTCTATCAAGTCTTCTTCTTCTAAAAGATCTTCAATCATATTGACCTTGAATGTCTCATTTGGTTCATTGGTTGACTGCTTATCTAAATTGAAAATATTAAGTGTGACAGTCAGATCTCCATAATTTAGCCTCATCGACCCAGTTCGACAATTAATTAGGGCATTAGTTGTAGCTAAGAAAGGTCGACCTAGGATAACTGGGATTTGGCCCTTAAGGTTAGTCAGGGGCTAGGTTTCCACGATAATGAAATCTATAGGATATACAAAGTTACCAACCTTAATCAGAACATCTTCGACCATCCCTTTGAGTATCTTAATTGACCTATCAACTAATTTCAATGTTACCCTAGTTCGCTTCAACTCACATAGCCTTAGTTGCTCATACACTGAGTACGGTAATAGGTTGACACTAGCTCCTAGATCTAGCAAAGCCTTATCGATTTTTGTGTTGTTTATGGTGCATGAAATCGTCGGACTTCCAAGGTCCTTGTATTTCATAGGTAACTGGTTCGTTAAAATGGAGCTGACATTGGCTGCTAGAAAAGCTTCCTTAGGCACACTAGTGGTTCTTTTTCGAGTGCACAGGTCCTTAAGGTATTTGGCATATGTAGGGACCTATTAGATTGCATCTAAAAGAGGAATGTTTACCTCAACCTGCCTGAACACCTCGAGTATCTTTTCCATTTGAGCAGATTTCTTTCTATTTTTGAGCCTATTTGGAAAAGGGGCAATGGACTTCTGTATAGGCTCAATAGATGATTCAGAATAAGGCCCAACATGTTTGTTGGGCCTTTCAAAACATTCAGGCTCCTCAGACTGGCTTGAATGGGGTGGGATTGGCTTTGTTGAGTCAGAAGGTGAGTCCTTCTGAATCCTAACAGCATGGTCAAGCATGACAACATGGTTGTCCATTGGTTTTCCAAATCTTAATGAAATAATGGCATTAACTTGGTTGATCTGGTCATCTTGAAGTACATGAACCTGCCCTTGATTTTGATTTTGAGTTTGACCTCTAGGATTTGGTACTAGTTGACTAGGGAAGGTTCCTTTCTCTCTTCCTCCTACTAACGTAGCTAGGTGACTCAATTTCATCTCAATTCAAGATATAGCTTGTGTATTAGTAGCTATGTTGGTGTTTGTTTGAGAGTTGACATTGAGAAGGGCCTCCATGCCTTTCTCCAGAGTGCTCAATCTTCTCTCATTCTCATTAAATCCTAGAGGTGGGTGGGGTTGAGATCCAGTATTAAAGTGTTTCTGGACAGGTTGATTGGGCCTAAATTGATGTAAGTGTTGCTGTTGGCCTTGGGAGAATGCAAAATTATTGTTTCCTTGATGTGATTGCTAGTTCCAAGAGAAATTAGGATGATTCCTCCATCCTGGATTATAAGTTGGGGCATAGGGGTCATTTCGAGGCCTGACAAATGTTGCATTCAATTGTTCAGGTCCAAAATTGGGTTGACCATCCACAGAAGGACACTCTTCCATCACATGACCCACCATGTAACAACCTTTACACTAAGGAACTTGGTCAGACACTTGGTTCTGTAAGGCCCCGAACCCGGGCACGTTACCTAAATCTTAGTATCATAAGCAAAATTACACTAATTACAGTATATTAAATAATTGTAACTAAGGCTCACCTTTAGGAAACAATGTACGGCTAGAAGCTCCGACTCCGGCACTGGAACTCGAATGCACACAATCTACAGCTGAAACCAAACAAAATACACGTGAGTGACATCTAAGTTACCCATTACGCGCCCCAAACATACAAACAGCAAAAATCCAGCGAAATGCCAAAAACTCAACTTTTAATTTATAAAACTTGATTTTCTTTTTGAAGATCCAATTTAAAACATCCTTGTCCTTTCCTTTGAAATCATTTGGGAATCTATTCCCACACTAGACTTTCTCAAGATTCACTTTTTCTTTTCTTTTTGAAACATTTGGAATTTTGTTCTCAAAAACACATTCTTTTTTTTCCAAAACCCATTTTTACTTGCTTTTTACCCTTTCAAAATCTTTCTCCTATTCTGAGAAATCCACATTTCTGACCAGATCTAGCCTAAAACACAATGCCTCATAGGGCTCAAAACCATAATCACAAACATTGGTTGGGAATGGTTAAAACACAATCATTATTTCATTCCAAGATTTTAGGACCATTCATGTGTCCAATCCTAGCCAAACCACATTTCTTTTTATTTCTTAAAATCACATTCTTTTCTTATTCATTTCCACTTTTCCTTTATTGATGTTACCTTGATCAGGGGTAACCAAGCACACAAGCAGTAGGTGAGGACACCATTCCCCTACCTCCCTGCACTACCGCGGTGAAAATCCCCATACGGGATGCCACCGCCCCGGTCAACAAGCATGTGGATTTCTTCGCAGTTTTCACGCATCATCTTGCACATTCATTTAGTCTTGTCACATCCATACACATTAGCATGATTAGAGCATGATCCAGTTTTAGCAAACATTCATCAAACCTTTAGCAAGCAATAGGACTAGAAAGA
>JAMKQA010001602.1:0-24727 GCA_024699735.1 Posidonia australis | reverse complement strand
TAAAATCGATTTTTGGTAGCCCTACCACGAGTTCACTTTTGGATAATTTAGAAAGTTGTCCCATATTGGCATGGCCAAGTCTTTTATGCCATAACTAGTGATCCTCATTTGAAGATGCAAGGCAAGATAGAGTCTTATCAGGTTTATGTGAGATTTTTATTTTATACACATTGTTTTTCTTTTTTCCAATGAATATGATTTCATTAGTTTTAGTATCTATTATAGTGCATTCATATTTATCAAACATTACTTTATAGCCTATATTACATAATTGGCTTATGCTTATCAAATTATGTTTAAGACCATCTACAAGTAGTACATTTTTAATAAAGGGATTATGAGAGTTACAAACATTTCTTATCCCCACTATTCTTCCCTTTGCATTATCACCAAATGTGACTACTCCGTCTTCTTTAGTGCTCAATGTACTCAAGAGACTATGATCTCCTGTCATGTGGCGGGAGCATCCACTGTCTAAGATCCACTTTGTGTTCATGGTTTTCCTGCATCATAAGATGCGTGTAAGGTTTTAGGTACCCACATCATTTTTGATTTCCTTAATCTATCATTCATTTTAGTTTGATTATTCCTAACCTGTTTTCTCACAACAAATATGTAATTTTCATTTCTAGTTGCTCTAATGAATTCATTTTCATATGGGATGTTGTTAAGTTTTGTGTATCTTATTCCATGTTTGTTCAATGAGTGTCTTTGACTAGAGAGTATTTTATCTAAGTTTTCTTTTCCTTTTGTAAATTTTGTTACCGTGTTGAGTAGCTCATTACTGTTGATTTTTAAGGCAGTAATATCTTTCTCTAGGTTCTTTATGTTATACTTCATATGTTTAACTTCTTGCTTTAATTCAATATTTTTCTGATTTAATTCATCATTTTCATTAAGTAGGATTTTGCCTTCACTAATTAATTTTTCATTTTTGGTTGTAAGATTTTCTATGTTTTGGTTTTGATTTTTGTGTATGGTTTTTAGATTCTTGTATTTTTCATATAATTCATTAAATGCTTCCAAAAGTTCTTCCATGTTGATATCTTCCATGTCAACTAAAGAGCTAACCTGTGCCATGAAGCACATGTTAGCTTTTTCATTTTCAGAAATGGAGTCCTCATCAGAAGATGAGTCACTCTCATCCCATGTGGCTTGGAGGGCTTTCTTCTTGAAGGGTCTTTCATTCTTTTTATTAATTTTCATTTTTAGAAGTGAACAGTCTCGTTTGATATGTCCTGGTTTATTGCATTTAAAGCATAGTGGTGGATCATCTTTATTTTTATCTTGATATTTATTTGGTTTCTTCTGAAATCTTCCTCTCTTAATGAATTTCTTAAATTTTCTAGTTAAGAAGGCTATTTCATCATCATCATCTTCGGATTCTTCAGAATCAGAGGTAACTTTTAGAGCAATATTCTTCTTCTTAGAGTTTTCAATTTCTTGTTTATCTTTTTCTTTTTCTTTTAGTTGGACTTCATAAGAGGTTAGGTTACCTATTAGATTTTCTAGGAAATAAGTAGATAGGTCCTTAACTTCTTCTATGGTTGTGGTCTTCTTTTCCCATTCGGAGGGTGAGAGATTGAAGGATTTTTCTTACTAATTCACTTTGAGAATAATCTTTGCCAAGAGACTGTAGGTTATTTGTGATTTCATTAAATCTGGTGAACATTTCATTTATGGGTTCATTGTCTTTCATTTTAAATAGTTCAAATTTGTGAACTAGCATATTTATTTTAGTTTCCTTAACTTGGTTGGTTCCTTCATGTGTAACCTCTAAAATATGCCATACTTCATCTGAATTTTTACAATTTGAGATCCTATTAAATTGTTCCTTACTAACAACACAAAATAAAATGTTCAACCCTTTAGCATCTAAGTGTGCAATGTGTTTTTCTTCATTACTCCATTCTTTAAAAGATGTGGAACTCAAATTTAACCCATTTATTACTACATCCCATAATTCAAAGTTTATGGATTTTAAATAAATAATCATCCTACATTTCCAATAACTATAATTTATCTCATCAAAGAATGGTGGTCTATTAATGCTTTGTCCCTCTACAATATTATTGTTAAATGATAATGTAGCCATATATTCTAGTAGATGATTAATCTAACTCTAAAAAACCTTGCTCTGATACCAATTGTAGGATCGAGTGGCTTCTCTAGAGGAAGGGAATAGAGAATTTTAATTTTCTAATATAAAATTATCCAATTTTAGATGTAATATTGACAAAATGAAGTATGTAACAAGAAATTATATCAAAATCATACAAGATTGAAATTTATACTACACATGCACATGAAGGAGATAAGAGACAATGAAGATACACGTTATTTATAGTGGTTCGTCCAAACCCCGGCCTAGTCCACTCCTCAAGACCCTCTTGAGATTTTCCCTTTATATGCAAAAGATGCAACACTTACTTGTGTTCGCAATCCCACCAAGACAATCCTAGCTCTTTCCCCTTCTCGTTCCCCAAGAAGTTAGAGCCTCCCCTTGTAGCTTTACAATCAAAGACTTTTCTCTCATAGAGCTTTTTTACACTTGTAATACAATCTTGCTTTTGAGGAGAATGAGGACAGAATTTGGGCAGGGAATTAAATAAGTACAAGTATCTCAGAGAATGTGTATTTTAACAAGACACATCGAAGTCCTATTTATAGCCGAGGTACCGTCGAAACATGTGTCTAACGGCTAGAAAACGGTCAAAAAAATGGCTATCTAATCGGTATACCGTTTTGATCATCGGTATGCCAAACCAGTCTTCAATCAGCAATTCTTGGGCAATTCGGTATGCCGGAACTATTTCGGTATGCCGAATTTTCCTGAGACGGTATACCGTTCTAACCTGGTATGTCGTTTTTCCTTCAATTTTGCCATCATAGTATGTTTCGGAACTCCGTTGTATGTGCCGATTGGTCCTACTTCGGTATGCCGTTTTTCTTTGGTATGCCGTTTCTGGATTCTTCATCTTCAGTTTCAGAGTACCGTTTTGTATGTCGATTTTTGCTGTATCGGTATTCTATTTTTCCTTCGGTATGTCGATTCTGATACTTTCTTAAATTTACAACAAAATCTAAGTATACATAACTCAATATACATTTCCAATATATCATACAGTTTACATGACCTTCAACTTTTGCTAAGTACGTCATTTACAAAGCGATTTCTTCTTTCATGAAAATATATAAAAATTCATTAGTCCATATATAATCATCAAAACAAAATATATTTCTAACAGAGGAGAGCTCGCTTAAGGCCATGTGAGGTCGGAGAACGCTGGAGGAGGTGAAGAGCTCGTTGGAGAGAACGAGGGATCGCCAAAATCCATGCTTAGGTACATGTTCCCCTTCAATTTCTCTCCTTCCATTTTTAGCCAAATATGCGAAGAATGATGCAAATTCAATTAGGATCCATGGAAATGAGTAGCATAGCTTAGGTTAGGGGATTTGTGAGGGTTTCATGAATTTTCCATGAATTATTTGTGGATTTCGAATGGATTTTTATTAGTGGAGCTACAGTGTTTTGAAATAAGTTTTTCAACTTGTGATTTTAACATCTCGAGCTACATTTAATGATTTTTGATGAAATTTATCCCAAATGAAAGTAGACTTGTGATGCTTGGATTTGGATATTTTTGCAGATGTTATGCAGCATCAGAAGTGGGTCCGCCCAACTCCCCATTCTGGCAAGTTGGTTTTCAGAGTAGCCAATCATTTTTCAGGAAAACAACTGGTTTAGCGTACCAATGGAATTCGGTATGCCGAATCAGGGATTTTCGACATACCGGTCCTTTTCGTATGTCGATTTGGCTATTAGATTTACTATAAATCCCTAAGTCGGTGTACCGAATTGGTCCAGTATATCGATTTGCCTCTCTATCTAGGAACCAAAGTGCTAGTTTAGTCGATTGAAGGCTTTCGGTCTACTGAACCAAGCCCTGAATCTAATTCTAAGTATTTTAGATCTGATTAATATATATGTGTGTGTGTGTGTGTGTGTGTGTGTGTGTATTAACCTTGGAGATATAATTAAATTGACACCATAATGATTAAGATAATCACTAGAATGGTTTTAGGGATTGCCTAAAATAAATAAGCAAGAAATCTTAGCAGTGTATATAGATTAAAAGATGAAATGACTTAGAAGTAATAAGTCTCTTCCTCAATGGTTTAGAATGAATAATAGGAATCATGATGTTATCTCTAGGTCTAAAATTAGTTGACCTTGTGCTTGGTGCTTTGAAAGAGTCATTTAGTGGCACTGTTTTGGGTGTATTGACTCTAATCTAGTTGTGCTCCTGATGGACACGAATCAGTAAGTGTCCTACACCTTGGCACCAGAACATAGAGTTCTAGTTGAGTCTTGTGTGGGTGTCTAGTCTTAGAAGTCTAGTGGAACTTCGAGACTGTTGCTTTGGTTTTTGTGTGGTTGTTTGGACCTAACAGAAGAACTGTCAAGGCTTTGTTTTGAACTGTGATTTTCAGTTTCTAGTTTTCATGTAGTTTTGTGTGCAATGTTTCGTGGCATTTCTGGAAAGTTATTCAAATGATTTTGAAATGACTTTTTCTAAAGGATTTTAGAAACAAAAGAAATGTGTTGTTTTGCGAATGTTTAAATGAATTGCCAAGAAACTATTTGGTTGATTTGGAAAATGGCTTTTCCAATAGATTTGAAAATGTTGCCTTGAGTTGGTAGTTTTCCTAAAATGTTTTGAAAAGATTCCATAAATGATTAAAAATGATTTCCAAAAGAATTTGGAAAAGACTTGCTTGGTTTTGCAAAACTCTTGAAAGGCTTTCAAGAGTTTTCTATTTGTTGAGGCTAAGAGACTGGCAAGGTAAATGTTACTAGGACCAAGGGGTGTGACGACATCCTTGGTCAAGTACGTTGCCTAGGTTAAGGCTAGAAACCGAGAGGTTGAGGTAAATGTCCGTCAGATCCTGGAAGTATGAGACTCCTGGATTGTCATTCACGAGACCAAGACTGAGGTCTGTGGGTCGAGGACCGGCTAAACTTGGAGGTATAGCACTCCGTTTGTTCCAGGCACCAAAGACCCAGAGTACTGACTATACATAGAGGTACGTGGTAGCAAACTCAGAGGGTATGAGATCTCTATGTAACTGGACATGATACCCTAGTTAGTACAAATACTGAAACTGTTGAGTGCCAACTGAGGTCAGGGGTGAGGAGCCGCTAGTTATTCGACCATTGAGACTGAGACTTTAAGATGCCTAGAGAGGTGTACCCTATGAGGGGATATCTTTCCCGAGGAGGATTAGCAGAGGGTCCTACAAAGAGGTGAGATCGAGATGGACAGGCTCCTCCACAGAGTGGTCTGTTTACAGTAGTGTAGATACCATTGGTCGCGCTTCGGAAGACTACTTATGGCCAGATGTTGATTACTTGGTGCTGGGTAGCACAACACATTGAGAGGTCTGTTGGCCCAAACGGGTGGTTGCAGCCATCTATGGCAGTGCAGCGAGTTCAGGATCGTGCCTTAACTGCTGCTTGTAGTCAGTGTTTGTTGAGACTTTATGGTTTTCGTCCATAAGTGGCGTTGTTTTGTTTCCGTCCATTAGTGGCGTTCAGCTATTTGAACCCATGAGGGGCATTGAGTTGTTGCATCTGAGAGTGGCGTTGAGTTGTTTGGGCACGAGAAGGGCATTGAGTTGTTTGCACCATGGGTGACATCGTGGTTTTCGAAAAAAATGGGGATTATGCTAGTTTGAAATATGATTTGTTGGTTCTGATTGAGCAGAGGCTCAGTGCGAGTGAGGCACTCTCCTGAGATTGTAGACTTGACTTGGCCAGAGTGGTTATTTCAAGTATGCATAAAGTTTATGTAACACTCGTAAAATTCATTTTGTAATTATTTACATTTTATGAATTTTATTCCTGGACGGGTGTTACTGTTTTGAGACCTATTGTGTGGTTTTGTGCTTTTAGGCTTGAGCCTCGTGGGCTAACCTCTGTTTGTGTGTCCCTGTGCGTGGTTTAGCACTGTGCATTGTGGCACTATGCGTGTGGGGCCTGGGTGTGGGGTCTACGTGGGGCCCACGCTCGTGGGCCAGTGGTTGAGGCTAGCATTTGGCCTCGTGGCTGTGGTGGGTGGTTGGGTGCGTGCGATGGCTGGCAAGGCTGGTTGTTGAGGGAGTGTTGGTGTGCGCGTGGCTGTCTAGTTGCATGCACACGGCCACCTACTCCTTTACGTGGCTTTTTAAGCCAGAGACCTCCGCCATGCACAACCCAAGTCTTCTTCTCTTTCCTCACGCATTCTCTCTGTCCCGAGCACGCCTTCTTCCTCTTCTTCCTCCACTCATTCTCTCTCCCTCCACTCACTTCCCCTCTCCCCCGTCTCTCTTTCTCTCTTCCTCTCTCGCTCTCTCCCCCTGTTTTCTCCTCCTTGTGACCTCCTCTCTGTTTGGTGTGCTCGAGGGCCAGTGACGGTGTGTGGCGACTCGTGGTGGTGTGCGGAGCTCTTGTGGAGTACTCCCGTGGCCGTGGTTGCGCCGGAGCTTGCCAAAGTCGATCGGAGATCGTCGGAGGCGTTTTCAAGTACGTATCTCCACCTTATGTAATAGAGAGCATGAAAATGGTAGAAATTGATAAGGTTGCATGGAATCTAAGTAAATTTACTTTCCTAGAATTTATTGTGATTTATGGTGAATTTATTGGCATTTATGATGGTTGATGCATTTTGGTCCTTTTGACCCTTCTGCCTTTCCGATTTTATATCTTTATGCTTGGTGAATGGATTTTAGTTTCGTTTGTTGGGATTTGGAGTAGACTCGAGGGTCTACTTCTTATGTTTTATTCATGATTTTTGGTATTTGCTTAGGGGGTCCGATCGGAGGTCCCAGTTGAGGCGATTTCAGACTGTAGGGTTTTGGGCCATTTTCTGGGATCGCAGAATTTGACATACCAAAATGAAAACGGCATACCGAATCAGTGAATTTCGGTATACCGATTTTGTTCGGTATACCATTTTTTTGTCAATTTGGTCCTCTAGTCGATTCAGCTTGCCGAATCACCCCGGTCGACCGAATCAATGGATTTTGGCATACCGAACCAGATTTTCGGCATGCCGAATCAAGGCCCAAATATGTTTATAAAATGTATTTCCCGAGGGCTTTCTTGATTCCTATGTTTTGTCCCATTGAGAGGGACTGTGAGCCGTCAGTGGTGGTCTCCTAGGACACCTGATGCGCCGTTTTGCCGAGGTTTTGGAAGAATTTTCAATGATATGAAAATGATTTTGGAAATGGATTTTAAAGAAATAGTTGGCCTATTTTGAAAAAATGTTTTCCTGGTTTTCTGTGTGCGGGACGAGACAATATGGGACCATGTCGTCAGGACCAGGGAATGTGACGACATTCTCGGATGGTCAAGCACGACTCCCTGGTTGAAGTCGGGGGCCGAGACACCTGAGGCTGAGAGGCGTTGGGTCCTGGAAGTATGAGACTCCTCGACTATCGTCTTAAGGCTAAGGTTGTGGTTCGCGGGTTGAAGTGTCTTGTGACATGACGGTGAGGTATGATACTTCTTGCTGTCGCTATGAGCACTGAGGCTCGGTTGTCGTTGGGTGTGAAGGTATGATACTCCCTCCTGAGCACCGTGTGTGGAGGACGCCATGAGGAGGTGGACCCTGTGGTGACCAGTGCGGGTGGGACACGTGCCCCGTAGCTTGTGGCTTCTTGAGAGACAGAACAGCCTTCCCATGGAGGGGTTGGCTTTATGAGGGTTCTCCAAGTAGGAGAATCGCGGGACGGTAATCGCTCCTACACAGGGTGGCTTCACCGTGGCAGTGCAGAACGCCGTAGTCGCTCCTCAGTGGACTGCGTGTGGCCAGAGTTAGGTTGCCTAGCATCGAGCTTCCCGACTCACTGTGTGTGGTTTTGGCCATTGAGGGCATTTGCTTGTGGCTTTGGGCTAGTAGAGTCCCAGTTGTGGTTTTGGGCAGTGTGGGCATGGTTTATGAGGTTTTTAGAAAATGGTTTGCGAAATGAATTTAAAAAGGAAAATTGATTATAGTTTTGTTTTCCTGAGGTTTTCGTGGGGTGCGTACTGGGTGACTTTGGTCACTCATGCCTTTTCCTTGTGGTTTTAGTTTGCAGGTGCAAGCATGCAGACGTTTAGCGTAGTGCACATAGTCCGGAGTCTCCTAGCTGCACACATAGGTTCCTGGTAGTTAGATATTTACCGTTTGGCTTTGATTTTCCCGTAATTTAATTGTTTTAAATTATTGTGGAAAATTTGATGCGTGACAGTTTAAAAAAAATCATGCATATGGTTTGAAAGAGCAAATAGAAAATGGTTTTGAAAGATATGAGTGTAATTTTAAAAAGAAAAGAAAAAAATAGTTTTCAAACATAATTTCGAAAGATTTGTTACTTGTTGGGCAAAAGGTATTGCTTCGTAGTTGTGTGCGACATCCAAAAGATATGCCTTATTAATTTGTGCTTTAGTCGGACGTGTGCTGGGTGACCTTTCAATGGTCACTCACGCGTGTTTATTTGATGTTTTCGTTGGTATAGGATAAGTCTAGGAGTTTGCTAGTGCACACGGAGTTAGAGTTAGTCAACCACACATCAAGGAATCTAAGTATGTAAGTAGTTAAATTTATTTCTATTATTAGTGCTTTAATTTATCTGGTTCCTTATGGGATTTAGTTTTAGATTAATATGATTAATTAAAAGAAAAAAATGAGTAATTAGAATTTGGGTCACGGCTTGGAGCAGGTCATGACAATTTGACGTTAATATTGAAAAAAAGAAATAATAGATGGTGGTGTTGGTGGTTTTTGTTTTCATATTAAAAGTGATTTTAGAATGGATGACTGGGATTATTTCAATATAAAAAGATAGATTGAGAGAGGTTGTAATAGATATACACACTCTCTCTCTCTCTCTCTTTATATATATATATATATATATATAAGGTCGTCCTTACTTTTGTTTAATAAGGCCTTTGATCATCTACCATGAAAATCACATCCCATGTTTGAGATTAAATCTAGATTTTAAATTAACAAAATAACTTATATTAGTAATGGTAGTTTTGTGAATTTTTATTTTCCCTCCATTTTCATTTATTAATAGATTTTTATGTTAACTAAATCACATTAATATCTCATTACATTTTAATATCCCGTCTTATATGGTAATATCTTTTTTTTATTCGTAATGTTTTAATTTTTTAGTTTCAATTTCAGTTTCAGTTTCATTTTCACACTTCTTTGTTTTTATTTTAGTATCACTACCTTTTCCTATTTTAATTTAGTTTTAGTTTCAATTTTACAATACCTTGTATTTGTTTTAGTAATATATATATGCTCAGTTAGTTAGCATATTTCTCTCTCCTAGTTATGATTTAAAATTAGATTTTATTGCCATTAGTTGGAAGAGAGAATTGAGACGATATTTATGGATGAAGGAATGATTGGTGGTTTCCTCTCTTCAATTTAAACAACTAGACAAAAATAATTGTAAGATTTTTTCCCCTTTTTCAATCGACGTATTGAAATTTTTGGAATGTCTTCTCACCATCATCACTCGTCTTCAATTTTATTTGAAGTAGCTTTGATAATAACTATTGGAATTATAAGTACAGAATATATCTTAACCAAATGTGATATATTTTAGTTTGAAGTTTAAAGTTATGTTAAAATCATTCCATAACAATATTAAATGCTCAAGTCCGTAGTTTAGTTGAATACTAAATTTTCCGTAATTACGGAATAGTGTAATTTCCATATGTAATTTGGATGGATTCTGTAATTTCCATAATTATGGATTTTTTAACTTATGAATATTAAAACTCAACAGTATAATATTCTTTTGTATTAGCTTCATTGAATATGGATGGAATTAATATCAGATTGATATATTGTATTTGAAGTTTCAAAGTATGTTATAAAAGTTCTATATCAATATTCAATGATCAAGTCTACATGTATCAATAATTACCGATTTGTAAGTTGATATTATAGTTTTATTTTCAGTAATTAAGATTGTATTAGATGTTTTTGTATTTTTATTTATCTAAAAAATACTCAAACTGAATAAATTGTGTTTCTGTAATATACATCCAAGCTAAAGATACATATTTGTGTTTTTTTATGAAGATCAAAATCACAAGATATAGTTCCAATCAAAGAAATGAATTGAATCAAACATAGTTTTGAAAAAAAAAGAATAGCCTTTTTCAATACAACACAGTAAGTATACTATACAAAAAGTGGAATCTTTAACATAACTTCGAAGTCGAGATGCATTGAGAAATCAAGCAAGAATCATGAGGCAAGGCTTCTAACGACTAGGGGGCTTTGCACTTCATCCTCCTCAACCACCACGCACCTCATCCTCTCATTATCAGCAGTGGCAGCAGTACTAGCGTCACACATGTAAAATTCCCAAGTAACATTTCAGAAAAAGAAAGAACCAGGATTTCTTGTGAAGTGATGTTAACGAAGAAGATCTTCTATTCATTGCCATCACTCCTATCAAAAGCCTTCTCCACCTCTCCCGCTGCTACAAGACCCACGATGGCGATGGTCGACGCCAACCTCCATACCCACTTCAACTGTGTGCTTGACAAGACCTCCATCCACTCTTGGAATGCCATCATCTCCAACCTCGCGTGCAATGGCCACCCTCATGAGGCCCTCACTGCCTTCTGCTTGTTGTAGGCACACTTATTGCAACCTGATTGCTCCTCGTTCACGTGCACCGTCAAGTCCTATGTTGGGCTCTACTCATTGAGGGTGGGCCGATAGCTTCATCTGAATCTGTTCATGGCATCTTCGCTTAGATAAGGTGTGGAAGATGATGGAGGAAATGAGGAAGAGGGAGGAAAGGGAAAATAAGAGAGAGATTGTTAATATTGGTTCTAAATTCAATGCATGTTTGTTGTTGATGTTAATCTTAGATATGGAATCATGGATTTCACTTGAATTGACAATTATGTAAATTACGTCTTTCTTATTGTCGTTGAGAGTACCTTTCTTTTTCAAGAATGAATGGTTAAGATGTGTTAGGTGATTTTGTATTTGATGGTCTAGATTTTGGTTTTAATTAAGTTAAGTAAGACAAGATTCTATCAGATCATTACTCTCTCTCTCTCTCTCTCTATATATATATATATATATATATATATATATAAGGTAGGGTCCTACCAAGATAAGCAGGACATTTAACCTTAATCATTCATTTTTATATCAGTAACTACCATTTAAATGATAATAATTTAAAAAAATTCAATTAAATAAAGAGATAGTTATAATAATCATTTTTTCTATTTATAAAATGTCATAGTTAAGAAATTTAAAATCCTACTGATCCTAAATAGAGATGAACCTTATTAGAAAATTAACATATATTTATATTTATATATTTATAACCGTTCATTCTTTCTGTCGTTGGCGGAGGAGTAGGGGCGGCAATGGGTCGGGTCTAGACCCAGACTCGTGGGTCTGGACCCGCTGGGTCTGGGTCTGAGTCTTGATTTTCAAACCCGTGGACCCGTAGACCCGTACCCGTTAGACCCGCTCACTTATTGGGTCGGGTCTGGGTCTAAAAAAATCCAGACCCGTGGACCCGCTAATATATATATATGTATATATATATATATATATAAGTAACACTAACTATATATATGTATATGGCGGCTGTGTGTCCTAATTCCTAAACCTAATCCGTAACACTCCGCCTCCCTGATCAGCCACCCGTTCTTCTCAAAGAAGTCGCTCTGCAAGGAGCAGCTCCAGTCCGTCTGCCGGACTCTGTCAGAGGTCATTGAGTTGGCCGGGACATGTGCTGACGGCGACGGGGAAAAACGGGTCAAGAAGCTCCAAATGCAGAGTGATCTCGATGCTGTCTCCGGCAAGCTGGACTTGAACATCAGGGACTGCTGACTTCTAGTGAAAAGTGGCGTTCTTGGTGAGGCGGTGGCGGCGTCGGAAGGCGGCAGCGGAGGAGGCGCTGATATTCGTGAGCTGCTCGCAAGGCTTCAGATTGGGCATGTGGAAGCGAAGCACCAGGCGGTAGAGGAGTTGCTGGAATTGATGAAAGAGGACGAGAAGACAAGAAGAGCGTATTGGCGGTGCTCGGCCGGAGCAATGTGGCAGCCCTCATACAACTCCTGTCTGCCACAACTTCCCCCAAGATCAGGGAGAAGGCGTGTGCGGTGGTTTGCCTCATGGCTGAATCGGGAAGCTGCGAGAGTTTACTGGTTTCTGAAGGTGTACTGCCGCCGCTTGTGAGGTTGGCAGAGTCCGGTAGTTCGATTGGTCGAGAGAAGGCGGTGATTTCGCTCTAGAGGCTGTGCTGAACCCGTTAGATCCGAACCCAGACCCAGACCCATTATCTTCCTGAGTCTGGGTCTGGATCTGGATCTTGATTTTCAGACTCAGACCCATGAAATATAATAGATCTGAGTCTAGATATAGGTAGACCCGAACCGTTGCCACCCTTACGGAGGAGCAAAGCCACCATCACCTGTAATAGCAGCAGTCAACCAAAACCCTTTCATTCTTTCTGCCGTTGGCTGAGGAGCAAAATCACCATCTCTCTCCTCCTCCACCACCACTCTCCTCCACAACCACAGCCGCCGACGCCGCCAAGATGAAGTTCCAAATCGACGACATAACCGTCCACTTCCCCTACACCCACATCTACCCGGAGCAATACCTCTACATGGTCGACCTGAAGCGCGCGCTCGACGCCCGCGGCCACTGTCTCCTGGAAATGCCGACGGGAACGGGTAAAACCATCGCCCTCCTCTCCCTCATCGTCTCCTACTCCCTCTCCAAACCCCAGTCCCCTGTCAAGCTCCTCTACTGCACCCGCACCGTCCACGAGATGGAGAAAACCCTAGCCGAGCTCCGTCTCCTCCACTCCCGCCTCCCCCCTTCCTTCTCCCTCCTCGCGCTCGGCCTCTCCTCCCGCAAGAACCTCTGCGTCAACCCCGACGTCGTCTCCTCTGCCAACTCCCGGGACTCCGTTGACTCCGCCTGCCGCCGGCTCACAGCCAGCTGGGTGAGGTCGCTTGCCTCCGAGAGCGCGCCCGGGGAGGTGAAGTTGTGTTCTTTCTATGAGAATCTGGATCGGGCGACGGCAGGGGGGCCGGAGGCGGTGATGATGCCGCCGGGGGTGTACACGCTGCAGGATTTGCGGGCGTACGGGAAGGAGAAGGGATGGTGCCCATACTTCTTGGCGAGGATGGTGGTCAGGTATGCCAATGTGGTTGTGTATAGCTATCAGTACCTGTTGGATCCCAAGGTGGCCGGGATTATATCCAAGGAGATGCAGAGGGAGTGTGTCGTGGTGTTCGATGAGGCGCATAATATCGACAATGTCTGTATCGAGGCGCTCAGTGTTAGTGTAAGGAAGCAGACGCTCGAGGGGGCCACCAGGAATCTTGGTCGGATGACAGAAGAGATCAATAGGTATGTGCTGGGTTAACAAAAGGACAGTCTTTTCTTTTCTTGATTCTCTTCCTGTTTCTATTATATGCCTTAAGGTTGGATTTTTGCACTGGACGATTGTTCTAACATTCTAGAATCTGTATGATCAATTAACCATGAAGGATGTTGCAAAGTTTTGAACTTCCTATGATTCTTAAAGTGAATGATTTTATTTGCTACTTGGGATCAAGCACTGCACTGCTATATTCGAAATGATTGATCGCTAGATTCTGAATGGTTGAATTGCTAGGAAGGTTCAAGGCTACAGATGCTGGCAGGTTACGTGCTGAGTACAACCGACTTGTTGAAGGTTTGGCACAGAGAGGGAATTTACCAAGTATGCTTGGTTTCATTACAATGCCAATTTTTACATCTGTTTCGGTTATGTACCTTGAGCTTTATATTTATGGTTGCTCTCACTGAAACTGCTCATTCTCTGGTCACAGTCACGGACAATTGGCTTGCTAATCCTGCATTGCCCGATGATATTTTGAAAGAAGCTGTGCCTGGAAATATTAGAAGAGCAGAGCATTTTGTTGCAGTTTTACGGAGGTTAGTGCAGTATCTGAAGGGGCGTTTGCAGACAGAAAATCTTGAGACTGAGGGGCCAGTCAACTTTGTTGCCTCAGTATATTCTCAGGCTGGAATTGATCAGAAAATGCTAAAATTCTTCTATGATCGCTTGCATTCCTTAATGCTGACGCTTGAAATAACCGACACCGACGAGTTTTTGCATATTCAGACTGTGTGTGACTTTGCAACTCTGGTTGGAACATATACACGTGGATTTTCTATAATAATTGAACCATATGATGAGCGAATGCCGCATATACCTGATCCGGTGCTGCAGGTATTATTGCTTGTTCCTGACATGGTCTAATGTTTTGGAGTGCTCTACATAAGTTGTTTTTGTGATCTATTTTTGTTTATCTCTTTTCTATGTTATACAGCTTAGCTGCCATGATGCATCTCTTGCTATAAAGCCTGTGTTTGACCGCTTCCAATCGGTTATCATTACATCTGGAACTTTAAGCCCAATTGACTTGTACCCTCGTCTTCTAAACTTTAATCCTGTCATCAGCCGAAGTTTCAAAATGTCTTTGACAAGGGATTGCATATGCCCTATGGTTTTGACACGAGGAAGGTATGAGGTGCATTGGCACTATGGTCTTAATTTTTTGATCGGTTATGTATCTAATTTTCAAACTACATTTGGTGTCAAATGTTGTTCTTCAAAATCTCAACCTTCTCAGTTCTCACCATGTTCTTTGATGTCTACTACATGTTTTCATTGAAGATAATTCATGAAAACTCTGTTGTTTTTCACAATTTTTGTCAGGTTTCTTGTGACGCTGTTTTACCTTCTGTTGATTCAGTGATCAGCTTCCTGTAAGTACAAAATTTGACATGCGTAGTGATCCTGGTGTTGTGAGGAATTATGGGCGGCTTTTGTTAGAAATGGTGACTGCTGTTCCTGATGGCATCGTTTGTTTCTTTGTGAGCTACTCATATATGGATGGAATTGTAAACAGTTGGAATGAAATGGGTATTTTACAGGTGACTAGAAGCTTGTTTTTTTTTTCTTCCTTTCATCTTTCTATCTTCATTTGATCTAGATTCTCAAGCATGTATTTTTTTTATACTTTCATCATTGTGATCTATTATTGAAAAACTAATATAATATATTTAACGTTCCTGCATAAGTGAAGCCTTCCATATTCATCCTTTGTGCATATGTATCACTGAAAACAAAGTTTTCGTGACCAATATAATAAAAACATATTTTAGTGAATGAACCAGAGAAAGTAACACTGATCCTCCTTTTGTACCATATCCTTGTGGAGTTGTATTATTCAACAAGTAATGCACTTAATGTTTAAAGTTCTGCATAAGTGAAGCATGCGAGACATGTACCTTGTGAAAATGCAGCACATTGATTTGAGTTTTTGTGACCAATATAAATTTTTTGTGGCCAATGACATTGTATCCCAGGATACAGCCAATATGATTTGGCTGTATCCAACCAATTTTTTTCTATTTATGTTTTTTTCTTCAAAATTTAACTGTATGGATTCAGTTATTATACTATGAAATAGACATTTAAAATTTTCATTGCAATCCGATTGTCACATAATGCACAATATTTTTTGCTTAAGTGATTGCATAATTGGCATGGTCCAATTCCCACATAAGCAATGGTTGGATATGCGAGTTCCCTTTTTCTTTTGGCATATGCAATTTCACTGTGCATGCAGCTACATATCTGAATGTGGACTACTCTAATATTTTATTATATATATTCTAATATCTTATAGTAATTCTTGATGCAGGAAGTTATGCAGCATAAGCTTGTTTTTATTGAAACACAGGATGTGGTGGAAACTACTTTGGCTCTAGATAATTATCGTAGGGCTTGTGACTGTGGGAGGGGTGCTGTTTTTTTCTCTGTTGCAAGGTAGCTTTTTTTGAGTCTTATAGCATCTATATTTAAGCTGCCGCATCAATATATGGGGTATTATGCTTTGTGATACTTCTTGCTACATCTGCATTTAAACTACTAGAACAATATTTTGTTTAATACATTTCGCAGATTGTATTTGATGCTTACAGTCCTGATTTCGGTTCTTGAGACTCTGGTTTTAGCAAGTTTATTGCCTACCTTGTCTGTTATGTCGTTTGTGTATAGGTTTATTTGAGTTTTATGAATCATTCTTATCTGATCCTGCTCTAAGATAATTTCTGGCTTCATCACCCATGACCACTCGTCATGTATCTGCAAGCATTCTTCAAGTGGAAAAAAAAGCCAGGTAGTTGCATGCCATACTTTAGTTTGTGATTTGACTATTTGTTGCTTTCGTCTGTGTTGCATGAATCTGTATCTGCATGCAGCAATTTTCACGATTTTGATATTCTGGGACAACTTCATTTAATAATTTAAATTTTTAGTTTCTATTTATACTTGCAATTCTAGGACTTACAGCTTACATCCCTGAAAGGCAGGGTAGATAATTATGAAATATGAACATTGTTGAATTTTCCAATTATTCTGTGCAAGTACAGTTTTTGGTTTTCAAGACTAAGTCATTTAGAGCTATATGTATGCAGAGGAAAGGTGGCTGAGGGTATAGATTTTGATCGGCATTATGGAAGGCTTGTTATAATGTTTGGGGTTCCTTTCCAATATACACTCAGCAGGTGTGCTATTCATTCAATTTTTTGTCAATATGTTATGATGGTGTATACTCTGATACTAAATACTGATGGTGTATCGGTGGAATACTTTTATGACTGCCAACGTCAATATGGGACAAATTTATAAAATTTATTGCTTCAAACTACAACTACAATACTGCTCTGAAGTTTTTGATCAAAATGTAAAAATGAAATTATTATTTGCACTACTTTATTTACCTAGTTATGTGCTTAGTTTCTGATTTAGTCTTACCTGCTATCATACAGGATTTTACTAGCTAGGTTGGAATATTTAAGAGAGACATTTCAAATAAAGGAGGGAGATTTCCTTACTTTTGATGCATTGGTATGATCGTCTATCATCATTCTTTGTCTTAAATTAATTTCATATGCATGGCTAATTGAATTCAGTATGCCATTGTCTGAAGTAACTTGCACTATTATGTTGGCAGAGGCAGGCAGCACAATGTGTGGGCCGTGTAATTCGCTCGAAAGCAGATTATGGAATGATGATTTTTGCAGACAAGAGGTTTGCATCACACTAAGTATTTCACTTGCACATTCAATCATGCATGGCTATTTGCACCTATATAAATATTACATTCTGTACTGCTCCAAAAAAAAGATTACTTTCTGTGACTGCTCCAAATAAAGATTACTCTGTAACTGCTCCAAACAAAATATTAGTTTCTGTATATGAAATAAGAAATTTCACTTTAGAATCTCCATAAGAATCTCCATGCAAATATTAGTTTCTATATATGAAACAAAATATTAGTTTCTGTATATGAAATAAGAAATTTCACTTTAAAAATCTCCTTGAGAGCATATAGCCAAAATATTTTGTTGGCTATGGCATGTTGGTCATCTATAGCAGCAGATTGCCTATTATGGCCAAGAATGTGCATTTGCATGGTTCAAGGATGTCGTTTTGTGTAAATAGAATGAGACAACATCTAGAATTTGAGGGCATTCAAAATAGACACAACAATCATTATGGGCAAGGACGTGCTTCTCTTAAATTGCATGTTTTTCTGATTGTCAATTAAGGGTGCAAACGGATGATGTAGGGTATGGGCTTGAGTTTTACCATATCCACGTCTGTTTTCAAATTTACGGATATGGATATGAATGTCATTTGGATATGAATAGTGCATATCCATATCCTTAAAAAATAGATACAAATACGGATATATGGATATTTGACAGACAAAAATGGATAAAAAATGGATACTGAAGAATATCAATAATTTTTATGCATAAAGCTTGAATTATATACAAGTGCATATACTTTATGTCTAAAGTATGACTATTATCATTAAAAAATATATATAACAATCAAATCAAAGAATATATATATGTATAATACAGATATAATACGGATAATGGATACGGATATGGATATCATATAGATTTGAAAAATGATATCCATATCCATATTCATTCGAGATGGATGTTGATATCCATATCTTCTCAAAAACTGGTATGAATACAGATATGGGAAGGATATCCCATATCTATTTGCACTCCTACTGTCAACCTATCTTGCTTTCTAGGATGGACCACATATTTATCGTTAGTTATTATCACAATAAAAAATTGTAAGAATCATAAGCAACTTTGGAGAGAGATGAATAAGGTTTTCCTAATAATAATAATAAATCCTCTCTCTTAAGGTAGACTTTCTGAGCATGACACCACTGCTAAATTTAGCAGTTATCAAATTATGGGAGTTTTGCTAACTGTAACAGTTAGCCATACATGGCTGTCATACTAAATGTGACAATTATCCGTAGATGCTAGCTACGTAAATAAGCAATTAATAGTCTATATGGTGAGAGGATCATGTGGGATCTGATTACTTGATCTAACATAAGGCTGAACTTGTAGAAATTCTTTGTGACTTTGACTTTCCTTGGTGTGCTTGCTCTTTAGCTTGTGGTCGTATTCTATTTGCTGCTTAAATTATATTTAGCATAAATTAAAAAGATTCCATATTTATGTGAGCCTCATTTCTTGACTCCAGAAAACCTGCTTTATGTAGCAACCGATCATTGTAGGAAGACAATAGATTGGAAAATCTCTGTTTACCTTTCCCCCTCTAGAGTTGCCTGAGATCCTAAGACATGCTTCTGCTATATTGCACATTCATGTGACACTGAATCTATATTGGTCCCAAGAATCACTAGGAGAGACCTTGCCATCACCACATGGCCATACCATTAATGTTAAACTTAAATACATAGTGCACTTCACTCTTTTTAGAACAGTTGATGTCACTTTAATAAGTGTTTAGACAAATCATTCCTATGAGTGCCTTGCTAGGTCTTATGGGAAAAGTTGTATGCTAAAAAGGACTATATCATCCAATTTTCCTTTGTCCAATTGCTTGAGTGAATATTGGATGTTATTTCTATCTATTTCAGTTTTGATTTTTTTTTTTTATTCTATCTTTAACCCAATTGAAATATAAATCAAAGTACTACTTGAAGCATCTGCTTAGCTTTTAAATGGTTAGTTGGCCTTGGTTTGTTTGCGTAGATGTTGGTGCTTTTCAAAACTTAGGTTCCACTTGATATAATTGCTTAGAAATATGTTAGATAATGAGATGCATTGGGTTCAACTGTGCTTTCAATTTTTGTGGCCAATATAGTTTTTATTTAGTTCTCTTTTTCTCATTATGTATACAACATATTAGTTCTTTGTTGCATATTTTTTGGTGATTACATGGTCATCGCATGGATAATTACTTCACCTTACATGTAAATCTTTAGAAGTATCTGCATTGAGTTCAGTTGTGATTTCAATTTTGGTGGTGAATATAAATATTGTTTTATTTGGTTGTCTTTGTTTTACTGTATATACCATTAGTTTATTCTTGCATATTCTTTTTGGTGATTACATGTTTTAACACTTAGATAATTACTTCATCTTGCAGGTACAGTCGCCATGACAAGCGCTCCAAATTGCCGGGGTGGATTTTATCTCACTTGCATGATGCACACCTAAACTTAAGTACTGACATGGCCTTGCATATAGCACATGATGTATGCAATTACGGTTACCTGCAAATTTGATTGACTTCTCTATTGTCTTAGTTGTCGTTGTATGTCTCTCATAATAGGACATTCATGTACTACCAAGAAGCAGCCATCCCATGATTTCTTGCCTAGCACTTCTTTACATTCCTTTTGCCTTTTCCGTCTCTGGTTTGCATTGGTCATTAAAATGGCCATTTTCTAATTACATTTTGCGTTCATGCAGTTTCTGAGAAAGATGGCGCAGCCATATGATAACACAGGTAGTGGCAGCAGGAAAACTCTGTTGTCCCAAGAAGATCTGGAAAATATGGGTGAAAGCATTCTAGAGATGTTATAATGACGTTGGAATCCTTCAGAGAACTGATGCCAATTGGTTGCTACTTCCAAAAGGGACCTTAGTGGCTCAACCGGAGGTCTGATGGTTTTGTGTTAGTAGATGCTTCCTGCTATGGAAGTCAATTTTTTGGCTCGTATAATTTGGTTTTTGCTGCAAACGGTCACCATCTAATTTGATGTACCAGTTCAATTTTATTAGAATTTTCTGGTCATAAATTGACAATGTTCTGATTTTTACTAAAGTAACTTGTGCATGTGTATTCCAGGTGGTTACGCATTCATAATAGGCTGATCAGGGTTCCTTGTATATTCTTTGTATCTGTATTCAACCTTTTGTTTATAGACAGGAAATTCTGGATTTTATATCTTTCTTTTGGCTAATAATATTTGTTTCGGATCACAATCTTCTGTTGATTTTATATCATTCTAATGGCTAATAATATTTTTTTCGGATCACAAGATTCTGTTGTTTTTTCCTGTGGTACGTGATCATTGATTGATTGTAACACCAAATGCAGATGCAGCTCAAGAGGTTCATCAACAAAAAAAAAACCACTCAGGATTAAATAATTAAAAAAAGCGTAACTAATGTAAATGATATCTTGGGATTGGAAGCAGCTTTTGCCGTTGAATTGATTGGGTTAGATCCTTATCGGTGCGAAGGGAGCGTGCGAGAAGCAGTCTTTCAAAAATGGGAAGCCGAGTTTGATCTCTGTTGGTCTGTTATTCAACTGTATTGGATCTTTATCTGTGATTTTTTATTCAGCTCTACTTGATAGGTGCAGAATTGCAGATCCAGCTTATAGGGCCTCATGCGGCCTGGGATCATGCTTAATACGGGCCCGTGCTGGGTTCGGACAGGGTTTGAGCCCAAGCTGAGTTAACTCTGGTTATCACGATAATTGATCCGAATAATAGTCCATTTACTTGTCTGTTAGAAGGGTACTGTAGAGCTGTTATTTCAGTTAGTTGTTAGTTGTTTGTTGAGTTAATTAGAAGTTTGTTAATGGAATCTTCGAGAATGGGGATTCTAGGGCATTGTACATGTACCCATTTTCTAGCGTAAAATAGTATCAAATCCCTAGCTTTGGTGTCCAAACAATTGGAGAAGAACGAGTTTTTTTTTTTTTTTGCGCAGAGCGACAAGAACGAGTTGTTCTTCCCCCTTCTTCGAATTTTTTCCTTTTTCTTTGGATTCTCTTTGGTTTCTGATGGCTCTGACTGCTTGTAGCTGGGGTACCGACAACCTTTCGATGGACTCCGATGGTGAAGGACAGTGGAGTTCTAACATTCATGTTGGACCTGGGCTTTAGCAAATCCTGGAACCCAAGCCCTAACCTGCAACTCCTCAATTTTTGAGCTAGATGGACCCGATTAGCCACTAAATTGGACTTGGTGGCAAGATTTGAAGATGTGCTAGGTCAGATGGGCCACGGGCCACTGCATCCATATAGGATGTCATATATAGGATATCATTTGATTTCAAGTCTAGGAGGATGTTATATACAAGATATGTTTGCATTATGATCAGAATAAATCAACTCCAACTTCAAACTAAACATTTTATTGTTATAACTCAAATTGAAATCAGTCCTAACCTAATCCGATCTAGACATGTTTAGGACAGATTCCGATCGTAACCTGATCTAGATATGTTTAGGTTAGAATATCATTTGTCATGACCAAAACCCAAATCTAAACCAATCCATCCTATGGTTGGCAGCTCTCATTAAAAGGTTAAAATAAAACTTGTGTTGTCCAAATGTTCAATATCAACACAACTGTATGTTACACCAAAATGACATCATCTAATTGTGATCAGGTTGGTTTTACTGTTTGTGCCTATAGGATTATTTACTGTAGGTGATAAATCCTAACCATTAGATTCCTTAGGTTAAGATGGACGGCTGGGTTTTTTTTTTTTTGCCTCTTCTTCTTCTCTTGAGCCATGTTGCCACCATCATCGTCGTTGTTGCTGCCATCATCAAAAGAAAGGAATATTGGGACGAGGATGAAGAGGAGGATGGAGGTAGATGTGAAAAGAAGAGGACAGAGAGGAAGGAGAACAGGAGGATAGATAAAAGAGAGCAAATGAATTAAGTAGATGAAGGAGAAAGGTAGGGATGGCAACGGATTGGGTTTGGATTGGATCTACCTATATTCAGACCCAGATCCATCCTTTTTCACGGATCCAGGTCTAGTCTAAGTCTACGTTTTAAAATTAAGACCCAGACCTATGAAGATAATGAGTCTAGGTTCAAGTCTCGGGTCTAATGAGTCCTTCAGTCTATTTCTCAACTGAGATTCAATTATTCAAATGATTCAATGAAAACAGGAAATTTCTCTAAAAATAGGAGATTTCAATGATTTAAATTATTCAAATAAACATATCAAAATACATTTTCAAGATTTAACGCTGATATATTTCAAATGCACATTCAACATTTGAGATTTAAGATTTAAATAAACTTTACTAAATGCATCGACATTCAACTGAGATTTAATTATTCAAATGATTCAATGAATAAGAGATTGAAATTTGAGAGTAGAATAATATATATTATATATATAGTATAAATATTATACATTAGTCCTTATATTTAACTTATAATATATTATATACAAATCAGGTCGACGGGTCGAAACATTTTTAGACCAAGATCCTACTCAGTAAATGGACAGATCTAGCAGATTTGAGTTTATAAGTCTCATTTTTAGAACTCAGATCTATACTTTACAGGTATAGACCTACGAGTCCTGGATTCAGACTCGATTCATTGCCAACCCTAGGGAAAGGGGAGATGGAGGGAGGAGGGTAAAGGGGAAGGGTGGAGGATAGAACTAGAGGGAGTGTAAATAGGGAGGTGGGGGAGGAGAATAGAGGGGAAGGGTGAAGGACAGTGTGGCAAAGAGGAGAGCAAATAAGGTGGAGGAGGAAGATAAAGGGAGAAGTTAGAGAAAGGTTGAAGGAAAGCAAAAGGGAAGGGTGTAGAGCAGAAGAACACAGATGGTGAGAGAGCAAGGAGCATAAAGGATGAGGGTGGAGTGTAGAGGGGAAAGGAGGGGAAGTAGTGGCAAAACTAATGCTATGTTTGGTATATTGAAATAAAAATAGATTGGAATGAAATAAATTCTAGAATAGAATTTGGAATGAAAAGGAATAGAATAGTTTTATTCCATTCTTATGTTTGATGTGTAATAAAAATATAGAATAAAATTGAATGAATAATTTCTTTTCACTGTTTGTTACAAAAGAAAAAATTTTGAATGAAATTAACAAAGCTATATATTAACAAAAAGATCCTACCAACATGAAAAAAAAAATTCTTAAAAGAGTTTTTGCCAAACAAATAGAAAACAAGGACAAATTCATATTTATTTATGACATAATACTACCAAAAAATAATAATTTCATAGTAAATAAAAAATAGACTGAAACACATCACAAAATTTCTTGAATACAAATCTATTTATTCAAATTTGCTCAACAAATTTGAGAGGAAGGTGGGGAAGCAAGTCAGTTTCACCTTTTAGTTTCATCAATTCGAAAAAATAGTTTCACCTTTTAGTTTTGCATATTCCACTATTATTTTGGATAAAGTGCCCCACAAGTGGGTCCACCATTGAGGAGAAGGAAGTTAGTATTTATTTTCTTGTTTAATTGATGATTAATCATGACCAGCGATTTAAATCTAACGGTCTATATGAAATCCATTTAAAGTTCCAACAGCAAACAAGATCGTAGACTCCTACAAATACATTTTTTTTCAAATTGTGATTTTCTCAAAAAACAATACTCAATATGGACCAGCAGTGCACATCCAACCATGCAAACACCAAAAGAACATAAACATTTTCAGCCACCTTCAAAACACAAACAAAGCCATGATAGAACACCAACATGAATCACAACTTCAATTCAAAAAATCATTCGGTAAAATGTCATGGAGTGAACCCACATGAACCATGGGCTCACCTTTGTCTCCAACTATACTCTAATCTTTAATGCATAATATAGGAGTCACAGAACAACGCTTTCTCTGAATAATAAAGCAAGAGCACTAGGCCCAAAAAGCAGTCCATGACGTCGGAGAGGCTACTTGATTTGTTAGATAACCATGAAGGAACCCAACAACAAAGAAGCCAAAGGATACCAAGGAGAAAATTTAAGAAATGAACTTGCTCCTGTGAATGTGGCAAACGCCCCTGCCGGGGTGTTTGTGCTCAGGACAGCCACAATCCAATTGCCCTCCGAAGCAATTCCTGCTCCAACAAACTGGGTGTCGTTCAGGTATCTGGAGTACTGTGACTTGGTGAAGTTGGTCAGTACAAGAGCAGCATCTAGACGGAGTACGCATGCTGGCAATACCGCACCATCTTGAGTGACAGATGCATTGAGATGGCAATGGTCTAGAAAATCTGGGTAGTTGGGGAACTGCTGCTCGGTTCCAGGAACCGTACTAGAGCCAGTAGAGTTGGTGCATGGTTGGTCTTTAAACTGCGTTACAATTTGATCTGCTAGGCAAGCTGCGTTTTTGTTCTCGGTTAGTGCTGGCAGATTTAGGCTAGCCCTATATTTGTTAATACCTTGAAACAGTTGATCACTGGCATCTGCAAAAGGGAGCACAAGCCACAAGTAATTCGATCAGATTAAAACAGGAACTATTCAATACTAAAAGAGACAGA
>JAMKQA010001601.1:0-25073 GCA_024699735.1 Posidonia australis | reverse complement strand
TGTGGGCCTATGCGGGCCTAAATGGGGTATGTTTGGGCCTAATGGTCCTGTGTGGGCCTAAGGTTCTATGGAGTTAGGGTTT
Organism: Posidonia australis; assembly: GCA_024699735.1. Taxonomy (NCBI): domain Eukaryota; kingdom Viridiplantae; phylum Streptophyta; class Magnoliopsida; order Alismatales; family Posidoniaceae; genus Posidonia; species Posidonia australis. Next base: position 24,991 of record JAMKQA010001601.1, on the reverse strand, counting down.
AGGAGTGGTGGTTGCAACCAGAGCATCTTCCGAAGGAGCCTGCCGTCGAGTGACTGCAAAATCGGGGTGTCTACAGGGTCGTAATAAATAAGGACTGGTTATGATTAACACCTGTTGAGGGTGATTCCTCACTGAAGAAAGAAACGACATAAGGCTTTGCAATCATGTCCACCGTATTCTCAAGAGCGGACGATTCCACGGTGGGGGATACTCGAGCAGCCTGAAAGACCCTTAGGAAGGTCTCTCGATGCTCCAAAGAAGTACGGATGAGATCCTAAATGGAGATATCAACCTTGACCTTCTTCAATTGAGATGTGATGTCGGCAGAGGGCTGCTCTTGCCTGGTCGAAGAAGTTAAGGACTGAACAAGGGACCATCCTGGATGATTAAGGGGCTGGCTAACGAGGGTGTCTGACTAGACAGGATATGGGATAGGAAGCTGAGCAAGAGGCTGGGTAAGATACAGGACAAGATGTTGGAATAGAGATTAGACAAGATACTGACCAGGATGATGAATGGGAGATTGGACATGGTTCTAGGAAAGAAGTTGGACAAGAGATTGGACAGGATTCTGGACAAGAGATTGGACAAGAATCTAGGTAAAAGGTTGGACAAGAGATTGGATAAGAATTTAGGTAAGAGGTCGGACCGGAGATTGGATAGGATTCTAGGTAAGAGGTTGGACAACAGATTGGATAGGATTCTAGACAAGAGGTTGAACAAGAGATTGGACAAAATTCCAGACAAGAGGTTCGACAAGATAAATAGGCCAATGGGTGACCCAGAATGCGTGGTCAACAGTGCGGTGGTACGCTCTGCCCTCGCGGTCAGCCGTATCATGTGGACCGCTGACTCGAAACCGGCATGAATCAGATGATAAAATGAGTAGGGGATGGCTTACCCCCAGTGTGTATCAGGTCAGAGGGTTCTACTATGGATGTCATAGACCCAAAGGTGGAGAGGAAATGGACTCTTGAGGTCCCAACACTTGCTGAGTTGTCATGCGCAGGCGTGAGCTGGTTGACAATGTTGGTATGAGTCGACGGTGCTTGTGCTTATGTAAGTGGTGGTGCAGGTGTAGCGTGTGCCTCCTGGGTGTCGATGATGATGACCTTGCGGTCAATCAAGTCCTAAATAGAGTTCCAAAGAGCCATGCAATTGTCCGTCGAGTGGCCCACGCAACAGTGGAAATTGCAATAGAGGTTCGTGTTGTACCACCCCGGAAGAGGATTTGGTGGGGGCGGATCTCCAGGAGCTTCAGGAGTGACACCACCTTAGAGAGGATGGCACTCAACGGCTCAAAACGTGGTGTATATTGTCATGCAGCACGTGGAGGCCTCCTTTGCCCTGAGTGGGGTCCTTGCCGGATGGTGCCGCGGGATACACCGGCTGGGCGGTAGTAGTGATCTGTGGTGTGTGCGGTGCCCTAGATGTAGGTGCATGGACTAACTGACTCGGGCTTGGTTGATTCACCACATTGACGGGTGTGGCGGTTGACCCTACGTATGCGACGGCAGGCTTTGAAGGATCCCACCTCTTAGGGTAACTAGTGCCAGCACTGTTGCGAGTGCTATTGCTCGCCTGGTGATCCGAAGATGCGGCTTATTTGGCAAAAGCGGTGAGCGTAGGAAAGCTACCACTGCGAAGGGAGCTCTCTACACGTGCGCCTACCTGAATCAGAGATGGGAAGGTGGTAACATGTTGCATGCTCAATAGAGCCCCAACATCAGGCTGCGCACCTCGGATAATGATTTCGATAGACTCCTCGTCAGAGGACCTATCTTTCACTTGTGATGCAAGGGCGTGCCAGCGGCCGACATACTCCCCAAATGGCTGGTGGGGCTTCTGTTTTGAGGCAACAAGGTCTTCCCTCTTTGAGACCAAGTCGAGATTGAAGGCATACTGGTCCATGAACGCCTACAAGAGGTCGTTCCAAGTCTTAATCAAGCCCATGTCAAGTGACGTGAGCCACTTGAGGGTCGGACCGGTGAGACACTTTTGGAAGAGGTGGATTAGCAGCCTCTCGTCAACATGAAGCTGAGCAAGATCTCCGCAATATGCCCGAAGATGTGAAATAGGGCAACCTTTACCGTTATACTTCGCAAAATCCGGGATTTGAAACTACGGTGGGAGTGTCGCCTTTGGGAAATAACAATGGTCCCGGAATCCGTAGGGTTGGCAATCGCCTCCTAGCACTTGTCGAAGTGCTCTCTCCAGGTCACCCACCCTAGCGTGGAGGGTATCTGGAGCTGCTGTCGATGATGGTGATGCAGCAAGGGGAAGGGCCGCATATGCTGTGTGGGTCGCACCTAAGTGCTCCTCCGGGTCCACCATCATGCCACCTGGTGCTGCGGTATTATGGCCAGCATATCCATGCAAGAGTGCTAGGTGTGATTGTGGATGTGAAGGTACCTGGACCTGATGGTGTGTAAAAGGAGGATGAACGGAGAATTGTGTGGCAGTAGGGGTTGAGTGTGGGAGTAACAGTTGCTGCAGCAATACGGCGCTAGGCTGCAAGCTCTGAGGATGCTGCACTCCAGCCAACCCGAGGGGTTGACCACCAGATGCTGGAGTTGAATGTTGTGCAGTGATGTGGTGTGTCTGAGCCTATGGTGTCACACCTAATGTGGGTGAAGTGAGGAGCTGGGGTGAAGGTTGAGGTGGTGGTACCGATGCCTGGAACATCGGAGCAGGCTGTCGGGGAGTCTCAGGAATATTAGGATCTACAGTGGATTGGATTGCAAAAGCTATGCTCTCGATCTTCTGAGCAAGATCCAGTAGATATTCTGCCTGTGCGGCAGGAGACCCCTCGGGTATAGCAAGGGGTGGCACATGCAGGGGTTCAGAAGTCACAAATGGGATAGAGGGAGGTTGCCCTGGAGGCAAGGAATCTGCAAGGGGTGTTGCCACTGTGGGCAGAGTGCCAAAAGAGAAAGAACCTTGAGGAATTAAGGCCATCAGTGATATATCTGGAACCCGAGCTGGGGTCACTGAGATGGACTCGGTGCCTGGCTCTAGACTGGCCGAGGTCAGTGGATGTCCTATAGGATGGCAGACAGAACCTCCGTGATGCACGAAGGGGACAGAAGGAATAGCTACAGACACAGCAAGGGTAGGAGGGACCATAAAGGAAGTGCCCTCCAGAGCGGCAGCTACGGAAAGAGACTCGCTAGTGTGCTTGGCCATAGTTGACCGGGAATGGGTGAGAATCGGGCTACGGTGGCAAACAAGGGGATGAATCCTAGGACGAGCTATCGTCAAAGTGACGAGATAACTCAGGAAAAGATAATCAGCAACGATGTGTCGCAAACAGGGGAGCCAAGGCAGGAATGCTCAAGCAGTGGCTAAGGAAACTCACGCTCAACTACCTGAAAAGAGAAAACTACTGGTGTTAGAACCAGCAGCACAATGCAGTTTGTTATGGTGGTGTGAATGGCATTCATGTACATGGATGCAACTAACATGCTCTCTCTCACCAGCTAAGTGTTTCCTATAAGGTCATCCACTCCAGAATCACACATGGGTAAATAGGTCTCCGACTTAGGCTAGAAAGTAAAGGTCCTCACTCTAAATCCTGGCCAAACCACAGATAGTGAACGAGTGGTGCGTTGGTGGCCTCGTCTCCTGTAATAGCATGGCGCTGTACCCTCTACTAACACCGACACTACCCCAGACAAGGGGGGACAAACTAGCAACACGTCCTACGCCAAAGCTATAGAACGGATTACTAGAATTGCCCTTCGCGAACTATAGGTGAACTCAGGGGAGAAGAATGCATGCCCTATATGATCAATCATGCAATATGCTTTAGTGTTTTTTACTTGCAATTTATTAACTGGGGGGGAGAGTTTGATTTGGTCTCTAGTTTTGCCTTATTAATTGTTCTCTGAGTTTGTGTGTTTTATTTTAACCAGAATGGAGAAACAAACATGTCTTTACTCTCCTAGGCAAGTCAAGTTCAAAAAGGGGAAGAAAACACACAAGTAAGGCAAGCAAGCAAGCAAACAGCATGCAAAAGGCATGGTCATGGCATGTGCAAGTGTCGTGGCATCATGATTGTGAAAAGAAAAACATTCATCACATCAAAAGGTAAGATACATAGCATATGTGTGTAGTGACAGAGCAAATGTGTGAAAGAAAGTGCAAAAGGCTCGCTGACAAAACAAACAATCACCAATGAGGCAAACAAACAACATATGAAGCCAAAGCAAACAAAAAAGACTAACCTGAAAGCCGGAATCTTGTTCTCCCAAGCGGAGTCTCTAGTTCTGTGACCATGCTGACCCGGGGGTCTGGCGCGGAGTCGCGCTAGAGGGAAGGGATTATAGCCATGCCAAGATGGCGAAGTCGCAAGGAAGGATAACTAAAAAAGAAATAAGGAGTCGCCACCTAGTCTTTTAAGGGAAAGACGAGGAAAACCACAAAAGACTGAATGCATGAGATGCAGATGCAAAGGCCGGATGTCTGCTAACCAGAGGACGGGTAAGGATTCCTATTACGCACAAGGAAGGTGTTAGGCACCCTCGTACGCTCAAGAAACTCAATCTTTCTAGTCTAGATTGCTTGCTAAAGGCTAGATAGATGTTTGCTAAACCTGAATCATGTTCTAATCATGCTAATATGTATGCCATGACAAAAGTGGAGGAATGTGCAAGATGATGTGTGAAAACTGCGAAAAAATCCACATGAATTGACAAAATCGCAGAAAATCACATAAAATGACGAGGTTTTGGTAAAGAACGCCTCTGAAAATCATATTGATGTCAAAAGGATAAAAAATGGTGTCAACCCAAGTCCTCGGAATCATGGAAAGAGTTGTAAAAATCAATGTAGAAAAATAACCCGCAATGGGCCAATGTGGGCCGTCCGGTCAATTAATGTACGCCCTCGGGTGATGAAATCCAAATCAAATCAAAACATGAAATGTATGATCAAAGCAAATCAAATCGGATGTGAGATAAGAAACTCTAAAGACAAAGTGAAAAAAGAAATCCACGAAGGAATGGCATGAGATGTCGGCTCCCTAAACAGGGAGGCAAATGTGAGAAGAAATGATATGAAATGCATGGATAAGTGCCTAAATGTGCAAAAACTCTAAAGAATGGCTTAGACAAGGACTATGCAAGATTGAGTGCAAAATTGAGATGTATGCTCATGAATTGGAGGCATAGGGGCAATTTGGTCATTTCCCTGGCTAGATGTGATAAATGCTTGCATGGGAGTGATGCATGGCCTAAGTTATGTCAAATGTCCAAACGATATTATTTGCAAGAAAACCTAGAGGAGAAAATCAACAAAATGATATAAACACAATAAAGGACAAACATAAAGGCCAAAATGCAAAATTCACAAAAAGAAGTGAGAATCTGGATGAAAAACATGCTCATGGCATCTATCCTAGCATGCAGATGATGGTTCCAATGTTCATGTGGCACTGAGATGTGAAAATTGCATTCGAGTAATTTCCTGAAAGCTTAAGGTCTAAAGTGCAAAATTCACACATAAGTGCAAATGTGACTAAAATGTGAGACTAATGATCAAACCTCAGTGAAAACATGATTTTTAAACAGAATCTATGATTAAATGCAAAATATGAGATGCAATGAGTGAAAAATATCCCAAAATATGCAAGAAAACATTTAAAACCCTAAATGATGGATTTGGAAATAATCTAAGGGCCTATATGCAAATTATATATGCTCAGGAATGATTTGATGAGAATCCAGGGACTTTTATGTAAAATTTTTGTACCTGAAGATGAAAAAAATTGGGATTTTATACTGATCAGTGCAATTATGAAGTTTCCTAAGGTTTAGGATGCAAAATTCACAGAGAAAACTCATTTTTTTAAGTTCTGAGGGCTAAATGCAAAAGACCAAGACCAAAATGTAAAGAAAATTCCATTTTAATGGTAGTCAGTGTGATTTTTAAATCTTTTAGGGCATAGATTGCAAATTTCCTAGAGAAAAATCATTTTAAAAGATTCCAGGGGCTAAATGCAAATGTTCAGGACTTAAATGTGATAAAAACTTAATTTTAATGATGATCAGTGTGATTTTTAAAATCTTCAAGGTCTAGAATGCAAATTTCATAGAGAAAACTTATTTTAAAAAGCTTCAGGGGATAAATGCAAATATTCAGGACTTAAATGCAAAGAAATCATGGTTCCAGAGACCTAGATGTGATAAAAACATGCATCAATATGTTAGGAATTAAAAAATAAAATATTCAGGGGGTCACATGCCAAATTCACAGAGAAAATAAAAGAAATAAATCTATTTTAAAACTATAGGGACTAAAATGCAAATGTTTGGACCCAGATGCAATAAAAAGAATTTAAATGTAATAAACTAAGGACCTAATAAAAATAAACCTAAACTAAAGAGGCCTGATCTAAAAAAAACCTATTCGAAGATCACCGAAGGATCATTGACGATCTCTCCAGCGAGGCATCAGTGGCGATCAACGGCGGAGGGGGGCCCACGACGGGCTGAGGAAGCTTCTCGGAGGCACGGCGATCATCCCCGGGAGGTTGGGCAAGGCTGGGGAGGCCCGAGGCCTCCCCCCCACCTCACACTCCTGTGGTGTCCTCTAAACGGCGACGGAGAAGATGACGGTGTGGCGCAACGACGCTCCGGCAACGAACAGGCCCGAGCGGAGGTCTGGGAAGCATCACGGGGGCATGGCAAGGCTCTGCGAGGCAACGACGAGGTCCAAGGTGGTCTGAGGCGTTCCACCCACCTCGGCGCCGGCGGTGATGGTAGCGGCAGGTCATCAGGTGGCTGCGGTTGTCTGGGCAATGGCGTGGCAGCACAAGGGCGTTTCTGGGAGGTGCGCGGAGGTTGCGGCGGCGCTTGGGTGGTCTGGACGGAGACGGAGCGACACACAGGGCTTCATGGGGAGGTGAAGAGTCTTCCCGGAGAAACGACGTGGAGTGGGAGAGCTTGGCTTGTTCCAGCGACTCCTCATCGGCGATTGGCGGCGTTGGTGTCGGAGCTGTAGATCTGGCATCAACGGCGGGCGTCCTCTAGGTCTTCAGATGGCCTAAGAAGCTAAAGGGCAGGAAGAGAAAAGAGGAGGAGGGAGGAAGGGTGGCCTAGAGGGCTCGCTCCACTGCGGAGGACTATGGGCTCACCGGAGGTGGTGAACCCATCACCGGAGAGGTGCGAGAAGGCAGACAAGGCTGCCAACTCCGACCAGCAGACCTAGAAATACTCTACGGGACTTAAACAAGATGAGCCAAAGGTTGAGGGAGGAGGAGGGTACCTGGATGTGCACTCCGGCGATCTTCAGTGGCAGCGGCGGCGTTCCGACGATGCTCCGGTCGCTGAGATGGGGTCTTTTGGATTGGGGAAAAGGACACGGGGTTGCTCTGGTGGTTTCATGGGCTAGTTGGGTCCTGGAGATAGGTTACGCACGCTGGTAGAGGCTGGGTGTGGATGCGGATCGGAAGGTCTGAAGGTCTTCCCCTCTAAAGGTCTGAAGGTCTTCCCCTTTGAAGGTCTGATGGCGAGGTGAGCTTCCGTGGATCCTCCTCCCTCCAGCGGATGTGCGCCGTTGGATCGGGCGTGAGCTGGAGGAGGCTGGCCAAAGATCGTGGAGGTTGAAATCTGCTCCGAATTTCTCGGGATTGCTCACCGAAGTTGTCGCTGGAAAACTCGGGGTCAGCGGCGGTGGGCTCACCGGAATTATTTTTGAGTTTTTATATGGTTTTGAATTACATTCTTGAATTAAACATTATTGGGCTTAGGGTTTTGTTTTTTTTTTTTTTGCTTTTTCTTTTGGTTTTTATTTTGGAATTTTTAGAGTTTTAATTTTAGGTTTTTAATTGGATTTTGTGGGTTTAATTTAACTTCTTAATTTTGCAACTTAGGGTTTAATTAGGGTTTTGATTAGTTTAGGTTTTTTTGTTTTGGGATTTTTATGGATTTTAGGATTTTTTTATTTTAAGTTTTAATTAGGGTTTTGAATTTTAATTTAGGCTTTTTATTTATGTTTTATGATTTTAATTAAATTTGTGGTTAAGGTTTAATTTTGGTTTTGATTACTTTAGGGTTTTTATTTTATTTTATTTTTGTTTTGTGATTTTCATGGATTTTAGGATGTTTGATTTTAAGTTTTTAATTAAGGTTTTGTGATTTAAATTTGATTTTTAATTTTGGGACTTAGGGTTTAATTAAATGATTTGAAATTGGGGTTTTGACTTTTAACTAGTGTTTATTGGTTTATTTAGGGATTTTTGGGTTTTAAATTATGGTTTATTGGTTTATTTAGGTTCTTTTGGTTTTAATTAGGGTTTTTGGATTGATTAGGATTTTGAATTTTAATTAATTAGGTTTTTTAATGAATTTTGATTCTAATTTGGGTTTTCACTTGATTACTTGGGTTTTAAATGGATTTAAGTGGATTTTATTTCATTTTGACTTGAATTAGGATTTTTTTTTTTATTAATTGGATTTTAAACGGATTTAAATTTGATTTTGACTTGAATTAGGGTTTGTTTGATTAATTAGGGTTTTTATTGGATTTTGAGTGGATTTAATTGGATTTTACTTAATTTGGGTTTTTACTAGATTAATTAGGGTTTTTATTGGGATTTAAGTGGATTTAATTGGATTTTACTTAATTAGGGTTTTTATTTGATTAATTGGATTTTAAGTGGACTTAAATGTGTTTTGTTTGGTTTTAATTTTGATTAGGTCAGAATGGGTTAGTGTGGGCCTGATTGGGCTTGTGTGGGCTTAAGTGGGCTAGGATTTTGGTGGTCACAACCAGAGCATCATCCGGAGGAACCTACTGCCAAGTGACTTTAAAATCGAGGTGTCTACAACAATGATTCGTGCCAAATGGACGCGACATATAGGTCTTTGCATAAGTCTTTGTATGGACAGAACCTGTTGTATTACCCTGGCCACAAGTGACCAATCTGGCCACAAGTAGTTGGTGAGGCTCCCAACTCGACCCTATTGTAGTGCTATGGTAAACTACTCCACGCAGGGGTTCAACCTCCCCACCACAGTCTTATAGTACCACACGAGGTGCGTCCTCACGACGCCCCTGGGTATCCGAGCACCTATGGACTTCAACCCCAGACCCAACCAGCACCAACACTAAAAATAGTCTAAGCCTACCATACCTTGGGTCCTGCAGTACTACAACACACAGTCACGAGGCTCACTCCTTGGACCACTCAACAACCACAGCCTTGAATGCATTCCAACTACTCAGAGGTCTCAATATCCTTTGTCGGCACGGTTTGTAGATCCACGTGGTTCCTACAAAAACTCAAAAAACCTTTTTAAAACATCTGCATTTCTTTTGAAAAACTTTTCAAAGCCATATTATCATCAAAAGGCATTTCCAAGCATTTTCACAAGTATTTAACCACATTTATCACATAATCATCATTTTTATCGCATAATTATTCTACCAGTATTTCCTAATCATCATATGATTTTATTATCACAGAAACCACTTCATAATTATTTTCCATGCATTTCATAAGCATTTATCAACATTTATTCTCAAGAACCACTAGAAATAGGCAATCTATATGCACTGAAATTTGCAATTCACGTTAGCCATTTGCGTTGGGTGATCGTGTGGCCTATCCATGCCACAGCCACTTGCTACCAAATCGCGCTAGTTGGTCTCACCTACCGGTCACGCCAAAGTCATTTATAGAGGATTAGAAAAGAAAACACAGATAGTAGGAAAACCCATCAGAAAACCTTACAGAATCACCAACAACCTCATACATATATACACCCATCATCTAAGCATGCAAAGCTACTCATTTCACAACCTTAGGCATGATTCTAGGAAGAAAATGAAAGGGAGAATGCATACACAATGGGGTCACCGATGACTCTTCCAAATTCGACGAGCTTCTGCCGACTTTCAACGAGCTTTCCCAGCGCCTACTCTTCCCCAGCGACATGTCCTTCGCCTTCGAATAAGTTACAAAGTTATGCAATAGAAAATCAATATTGATGCCCCAGACATCTACTGACATCCTAATATTGATGCCCCAGACATCTACTGAAAACCTCTAAAAAAACTTGATGCACATAAGTTACAAAGTTATGCAATAGAAAATCAATATTAAATCCACTGAAATCTCAACATAACCACAAACTAATCAAAAATGTGCACATGAAACGTACGCCTCAAATGCACACTTCCAACACACCAAACAAACTGTAGATTTTCTTGTCTACAATACACCTCAAGCACATCTAGGGAACAAAATACAAAAAATCAAAACCAAACCAAGAGCATGCATGTAAAACTCTAAGTCCTGCACCTCAAAGCTACTTAACTCAAACTACCAAAACCAAGTACATTGTGCTTCTCGAATGTTGAAGCCACAATGGCCAAGGCACAAAAAAAATGATACATCTTATCATGAAGCATGCATCTAAAAACTCTATAAATCTACTGAAAACTCAACTCAGCACAAAGCACTCAGTTCTTTCTCAGCAATACAAAATGCATGGTCTAAACCAACATATTCAACGTGCAAATCAGACACTCAATAGTGCCTGAATGCATTATTGCATACAGAACACCCCAACAACACACACACATATATACATATCGTGTCACTCGGGTCCAAGCGACCAACACTAGTCACAAGCAACCATCGAAGCGCACTATAATGGCACAAATGATCCACCTGCAAAAAAACCCATTCATCTTGGGTCCCTTCTCTTTGAAGAACCCTTACAACTATTGACTCTTGGACGTAACCAGAAGTGAGACACATGTATATCACACTCTAGCCAATACTCACAGGTACACACTACTAGTGTCCTCGGTACTCAAGCCACCTAAGGAAATCTAAATCCCTAACCCTACTAGTACATAGGTCTCTACACCAAGGCCACTCAAGGACTCTCACTCCTAACCCTATTGGCACTCAATTTGGAACCTCAACCTAAACCTCTCACATGAACCTCTAAAGGTATTAATCATCATTGGTCCATTAGCACGATCCTATGGCACTCTTGACTCCTAGACCTTAGTCTCAGTCTATTGATCCACAGACCTCAACCTCCTCAGCCTTTTGGTCTCCATAAATAGAAATCAATCGAAAAACATTCAAAAATTTATTTCAAATAAAACCAAATCACAATTCATTACATCAGGCCACAACTTCCTGTTGTACCAACCAAAAGGCATGACTATTACATGTGAGCCACCCATGCTACATAAACGTGTCGTAAGTGTGCCTGCATTCCAAAGTATTTCACTCAACACATAATAACAAACAAAACAATCATCCATTTACTAGCAATCAAGGAGAATGGATAGAAGATATAAAGCACAACTAAAAGCTCATAAAAAGATTTCTCAACAATTATTAACAATAATTATAAAAAGAGAACCATAAACCATCTCTCAAAAACAAAGTCTCACAGAAATATCTATTGAAAATTATACTTTATGGGCATCAAACTCATCCAAAAGTATCGATATTATATATCAAAATGAAGGTCTTGAAGTCTAAAACAAGACAAATCTCACAGAAATCAGACATTCATAGCTCAAATTATACTCAAAAGAAGACATAGTTGTCATTGTAGAAGACAGAACTCAGCAGAAATCTGCTACGTAATACATGCATTTAGGTTGTCAAATGAAACCAAAAAATTCCATACAAGGTACCAAAATGAAGATTAAGGAATTATCCATCATACGCAACTGAAAATTCCAAATTCCAATATGTAAAACTCTAGATATTAACAATAAAAGCCAACACATTCTCATAGTGAATAATGTCACCATGGGCTCAAAAGCTCCATTAATTCATAGGCTGAGCTTGGATATTCTTTAATAAATGTTGTAAATCATGCTCACAACTAAATTCATTAAGATACAAAAAATTCACAACTCTATTTGCAACAAAAAAGTCTCAGTGAAGCATGTACCTTAAGTCCAAAGCACATGAACCCAACACTACTGCCAATAGTCCAAGCTTATCGAAGCTCCAATCAAGTAATACCACACCTTCCTCAGCTCAAGATCCACTTTCAAAAGTTGGTCGTGACCCAACCACAATAATTGTAATGTCCAACGTCGACGATGGAATTGTAACCCAAAAATCTAAAAATAATGTAACCTTGTAATTGAGAATTGTTTTGTAATCTAGATGAGTTGGAATCTGATTACTTGCAATTATGAAAATATTTGTTGCTAATCATGATAAATTTGTGACTGGTTTTCTTGGTTATGCTTGTGGTGTTTTGTTGGCTCTGTTCAGTATGGGTCGAGCACATAGAATAGGTGCAAATAGCCAACGACTATAGTAAGTGCAAATTCTAGGCGCGACTCATAAGTGAACCTGCTAGGCGTGAGTGACAAGTGGATATAATCGATGAGAATTGTAGGCGCACAGGCAGAATACAATAATCACTGCAAAAAAAACACAGTGAATGCTACCTATCAATGCCACCACTGCCACACTGCCTAACATGCTGCCTTTTCAACCTACCAACAACTCACCCTACGACGACGCCCGCCTGAGATTCTGAACGGTTGTCGGCAATGAGGATTTTATAAAAAGGGCCGAGTTCTCCCCTTGCATTGGCAAAACCAAAAGAAGAGAGACGAGAGAAGAGGTGAGAGAGAGGAAGAGAATGCAGGAGGGAAGGTGAGAGGGAGAGAGAGTTTGATCGAGAGAGGAGGTGGGCTGCACCGTGCCACCAGAGAGCTCGCTAGAGTTTGCTCGTCGAAAAAGGAGAGATCACCAGCGACGCTCATTGTGTACGCATTTCTACCCTGTTTCTCTTTCTGATTTTGTATAGAATGGATGATTCTTAAGTAGTTAGCTTGTTCTTCATGTAAAATAGAAATCCATGAATTATTGTGTGATTTACTGAAGTTTTTCGAAGAGTTTTTGTTGGGTTTCTAGCGCTCTGAGTTCTCTAGTTTTTCTATAATGACTTTAGCATGATTGGTAGGCACGACCTACCAGTGCAGATTGGTGGCATGGACGAGGCGAGCGAGTCTGTGGTGCAAGTAAGTCGCGCGAGTGTCTAGTGCAGATGGTCGGCGCGATTTCAGAATTTTAGTAGCCTGTTTCATGCTAACTTAGTGACATTTGTGATAAAATATCTTGAAAATGGATTTATGTAATGGAATTACTTTGAGATTTGATTCTTGTGATAAAAATGTTTTGAAAAAGGATTTCAAAGAAACTGCATGTGTTTTGAAAAGGTTTTCCGTAGATTTCGTAGGAACCACGTAGCCGAAAGACTATACCGAAGTATTAAAACCTTTGAGAGGTCAGAGATGCGTCCTAGATCGTGTTTGCTGAGTGACTGAGACTGTGGTACTATAGGACCCGAGGATTGGTAGATCTGGATTACCCTTAGTACTAGTGCTGGTCAGGTCTGGGATTGGATTCTCTAGGTGGTCGAGCACTCTAGGGCATCATGAGAGCGCACCTCGTGTATGAGATATATGATAAACTGAGACTGCAGCTAGGGCAATTGGACTCCTGCACAGAGTAGTTCATCGAGGTAACACAGTTGAGAAAAGCTAGAGTCTTCATCAACTACTTGTGGCTAGTCGAGCACCTGTGCCCAAAGGTGACTCGATTGGTTTTCTCATTGTGTGTGTGTATGTGGTTTTGAGCTAAAATCAAGCTGTGGTTTGACTTGTAGATTTGGGCCATATTCTAGCTGTGGTATGACTTGTACTTTTGAGCTAAAGTCCAATCGTGGTTTGGTTTATGGTTTGAGTTGTGTTTTGGGCTTGCAGCTTTGGACTAGATTCTAGTCATGACTTGGCTTTTGAGAATGCATGATGGATTTGAAAAGATGCATATGATACGAAAGAAAAATGATACTAGTGATTTGAAAGGAATGAATTGCAAAGTGTATTTCCAACATTTGTGGGATGAAGAAATGGCTTTGGGTTTTCCTACGAATGTAATTTTAATATCATGTTTTTTTTTTACTATGGTTTTTCTAGTCCCAATTTTTGGGTAGGCACGTATTCGTATTTTATTTTTTATTTTATCTCCAGGTGCAGATTTAGGAGTGCAATCAAGTTCTAATATAAATTTTGGAACTACTTAGCCACACACTAGTTTTGAGTAGTTAGTTTTTAATTATTTTATTGTTAATTTTTAGATTTCCTTAGTCCTTTGTTTAAATATTAATGTGTGAGTAGTACTAGTACTAGTATGTAACGTAAGGGGGCGTTACAGTAATAATTCAACAACTCCGTACATACAAGGAAAGAAAAAGCACATAAACATTAGATTTTCTCCTCACCTTTACTGAGCTTACTGCACCAACTCTGGTAGCCCCATCTAGCAACCCACACGGCCTAACCACGATGTTGGGTCCTTAAGAAATGTCGAAGAACCTTCCTCACCACTTCTACCATGCATGCAAAGGTCAAATAAGCAGCAACCAAGCCTCCACCATAGAATCTCTTTTTCTTCCTCTCTCTCGTTATTCTCTCCTTCTTATTCTTTGCCTCTTCTTCTACGCTTTCTCTTCCTTTAAATAAACATGCAATAAGCGGTTGAAGTCCTTCAATACTTATATATTATCCAAACGAACTCATAAACCGGACACACACAATTCCTAAGCACATATGCAAAAGTCCACTTAACAAACACCCGCTTGAATATATATTTCATTACACTTGCACAAGGGTCTAATTAGCATTTCGAACTTCAACTCAAGTTCCAGAAGATCAAAATCAATTACCACCACATTAGTCACTAATGATCATAATAATGCAAATAATATTAGAATCAACGTATCTTTAATTGGATACAATCATAATCAATATCCTACATAAATAATTCTCTACTCAAAACACATGTCAAAAGGACACTAATTAGGATACTAAACTTCCACTCAAAGCTCACAACACTTTGACCCAAAGAAAACCTAAAACGCACTTGCTTCCAAGACACAAGGAAGACATGTGCAACACCAAAATCATTGATGTTACAATCGACGTATAATATTTCTCCTTAGATTAGTCACTTATTATAAGTACTTTTTAAGAATCAATTGCGAACAAATTAATGACAACGTCCACAAAGTACACTACTCCATCTAGTAATGATTCTGGCATCCAAATATTACCCGGAATTATTTTTAGCTTGAATCGTGACCAAACTAAAATGTAAAGTAAGATTAACAATAGAAATTGTCATAGCTAATGCTATACAAATTTGTTAAAAGTAAAAAAAATTAGATGAATGAATCTTGTTGAAAACTCATGAGTCAGAATCATTACCAAACACAACCTCACTAAGTGATTGATTTAGAGCTATATGCTCCAAAATTGCAAATAAATGTGAGGAAGAGTATTTATTTACATTCTATGGCATGAAGAATGGAATATTTCACTCGTTTGAAAAGGCTGTTTGAGAATTGTGGAACTCTGGAAACTTTTGAAGTTCTTGAATAGTGTAATAGAGAATTTTTTTTTTTGACAATTTCAAGTTCTTAGTTGGTAGAGACTCTTGGTGGGTCAAGCCTGGGCTTGGTTCATGATTATTTGGTCTTAAAAATTTATTAATCAATAAAAATAATATTTTATTAATAAAAGTAATATTTAATTGAAAAAAATTAAATAAAAAGTACATAAATTAATCAAAAAGAGGTTCTAAGAGTTGAGACCATTTGAACACGAGCTATGCTTTCAGGTGATGAGTGAGGTGTAAAAGCTAAGTCACTTCTGTGTGTATTCTGAAGACATCTTTTTCCTTTTTTCCTTGATAGATCAACAAATGCCTCAGTAGGTGACACGTCAAATTGCCAGGGTTATAAGATAACTTACAGCCATAGTAAACACATATACAATACCTATCCTTATTTGGATCTACGGAGTAATAATGATACTACAGCTTCGACCAAAATGACCTTCTTGTGGCAATTAATTGAGGGTGTAGAAAGAAATTAGAGAATTGTGAATTGTGTGAGCCAAAAATGAAAGGAGAGGTGGGGTATTTATAGGTGGTCGAATATAGATGAAGAAAGAAAAAAACCTTTCAGCTGTTAGACAGGACTCTCAACAGCTGGACCACTTGGCATGTCGAGCTTGGCACAACGGGCTAGGGCCAGGATATTAGGCCTCGCATGGGTCTAGGTGGGACTAGGGCATGGATCCTCAGGCCCAACCTGTTCCCACGTACTGGAAATGGGAAAAGTGGACCAGGTCCAAATCCTTTACGGGCCAGACTGAGTCTCAACCCATGACGGGCTGGGTCAGGCAGGCTGCATTGTCTTTTTTACACCTCTGTCTAGGTGTGTGTGGTTATTTTTTATGTAGATTGGCGGACGTTAATATTGTTATACCATTGACCAGTGGATATTATTGGACGTTTGTTGGGGGAAGACGATTCAGGAGTACAAATATCAATCTAACGAAAGTTGATAAACAGGTCATGGTTCATATTTGTGCCAATTTAGTGGTAGCCTGTCTTTTCTGTTTCGGGCATCTATATCATCATTACAATCTAATGAATTAATGTTAAATCCTGTTGAAGGATTTTTCATGTCGACGACTGAGGTCAAATTGCACCATATGCTACATGCGTCGCCTATAAATTGTAAAGCACGGCCATCATGATTGAATCCTTCTTCAAGTATTCAGCATGCATGTATTGGAAAACAACAATTGTAAAGATTTTCTCATAGAAAAACGAATTGTAAAGATTTTCTCATAGAAAAACGAATATAACCAATATGTGTAGTAATGATTAGAATCACTTTCTTCCTCATCTGTTCACGGGCATTCGTCTTCTTTTCTGATGCACATGAGATTTCTTGTCCTCAGAAACGTCTATAGACAGACAGCATGTAGAATTCATGTGTACTGTTTGAAGTAATGGTTTTGTTCTCCGTAACAATTTGATTTTAAAAAGAAAATAAAAAGATAACATTAGCAAATTGAAAATCCCAAAAGTGATATTGTGAAAAAACATGTTTTTTTCTTTTTTTTTCTGTGGAGTAACGTATCAGCACTAGGAAAACTTGCTCCCTCCTTTACAACGGCGATAAGTCAATTCCGTCTAGGGAAAAGATCACATTCTTATTGACTATTAAATTTGAGTGTCCGATCGAAAGCGAATCATTTCCTCGAAATGAACCCAGACGCAGTATACAAGATTCGAATACTGGAGTACCCACAGAAATTATCACTTCAACAATTAAGTACTCGATCGCCACCTAGAAAACAGGACTCCTCACTCCCAACGCTAGAATCACAAAATCCACCAAAGCACCAACTAATCCCGTCTCATATGGTGATTGAGAATTCGAGCACGGTCCACGAATCCGACCGGCGAGCTGATCGCCATTTCGTCGCGCCCGGTGCCGACATGACTCCAGATGGACCCAACTCGGCACCCACTCTCACCATTATCACTTAAGAAAGAATGGTTTCAGTGCACCGAGCCACACAGAGCTAATGACAAAGGATGGTACCACATTGATACCGTTAAATTAATCCAACTCAATTTGTCTTTCAATGTCCTATTGCTTGTATCCTAATTGAGATTACGGAATACAGCCGCGACACATCAGCCATTTGGACCCGTGAACGCAAAAAGGTGGCGTTCTTTTGTTTCTCTGCACGAGTCTGATTATATTCAGCAAAAGCCATGTCATGTGAAGGTGCAAAGAACAATACACACTCTTTTGCATGCGTTGGGAGTTGATCCGGGAGGGAGAGAAGAGAGGGTGATGGAGATCGGCCACAATCCGGATTCATTAGAAGAACCCAATGCAAACGAGGACACCACTTTCAATTAACTCGATTCAATGGATGCGGTAGTCACAAGGGACAAGTGCAGCCACTACCATGACTCTCACCTGTCTAGTCCGTGACAGGCATGCTAGCTAACACTTTCGTATGTTTGTCCGAATCGCAGCAAATGCTTGACATAGGCCATTTTTATGGCTTCGTCTAAGTCAAGAAGAATCAAAATTCTCAGTTTGCTGCGAAGATGGTGGAAATCTTCGACGAGCACAGCTATGCCGACGTTCCAGTTTGACACAGTTACGGATGATTGAAGCCATGAAGCTGCTCAAATTCAGTTGTTTGAAGCACACTGACACCCTACTCGGACGATGTTGTCGTTATTATTGTTCACTTGCATAACTAGCCTCACGTTTGTGCAGTAAGGCACGTTGTGATTTGAGTACTGTTCGTGGGCTCATTTCTTGTTTTCTAGTTATCAAGGGCTTTACCTTGGATTAAAGGGGGCAGTCCTTTCATAAATTCTCAAATGTCACCACGTCAAGCCCGTGGCCTAGAGGACATTGAGTCGGAGTGACAATCAGTCGAGTCTACGTTGAGTCTATCTATATCTAGATTCAGGTTCATCTTATTTCATAGGTTCAGGTCTAGGTCTGAGTTTTAAAATCAGGACCTAGACCCAGACTCATAAAGATAATGAATCTAAATCCAGATCTTGGGTCTAATGGGTCTTCCAAGTTTTTTTTTTTGTTTTTTGAAGAAAATAGGTTTTAAATTAAACTAAAAACATTATAAATAAATGTGCTAAACAATTCTCTATCAATACACATATATCTGAATAAAATACTACCATAAATAAATATATAACATTAACAATATCATGAACAATATCATGAACCATTGATACTTGAACAACACATAAATATATATAACCAACTTCAACAAAACAACTTTGTTAATGCCCATGGAACAACAATATATATCCAACTTTATTAATTAGACTGTTAGCCTACGGAACTGTAATATTTAATACTGGACTTTGTTTCTTACCTGGCATTAAAGCCGATGAAATATTAAATATCTAAACCGTTAACAAAAAAAAAAACTTTGTTAATGTCCATACAACAATTCTCTGTCATTGTGCATACACCACATATATTTTAAACTTTGTAGAGAATGAGATTTAAAAGTAGAATAATATATATTATACATATAATATAAATATTATACATTAGTTCTTATATTTAACTTATAATATATTATATATAAATCAAGTCTAAGTCCATGAGTCTAGTGGGTCTGGGTCCACAAGTTTGGGTCCATGGGTCTCATTTTTAGGACTCAAATCCCATACTTTACGGATCCAGACTCACAGGTCCTTGGTCTAGACCTAATCCATTGTCAACCTTAGCATTGAGGAAGTAGTTTTCAACCAGCATAAAATTTATGCGCATTAGTTATAAGCAACCTCGTTAGTTAGGGTATTGTCTCAATAAAGGTGTATATGCATCTAAGTTGATCTAAAAATCAAATCAATATAATCCATGTGGGTTGGATTGAGTAAGATTTTTTGTATCATGGATTAGATATCGGTAAAAAAATCTTAAACTCGAACTTTTAAAATTAAATATAGACTCCACAAACAAGTTACCAGATCTGATCCGAAATCATATATATAATTAATTATTTTTGTTTCATTAATTATTCTTAGGTGTTGTAATCCTATTATTTATTTTTCAATAATTTTATTCGAATATTCTTAACAAACTAATCAAGTTTTATTGTTTTTTTTAAGGTTTCTTTCATATTTGTTTTGTGAAAGAAAAAGACAAAAAGTTTCACAAACTAAATCGTTTTTTTGTTTCCAAGCACTTCCTCGACATTTAAAGGTAGCCAGAGCATAGATAACAATCACGTGTTGTTTGCACTTCTCTAAATTCTTGTAGTTATTCTGCAATTCTAATGATATGTACAAATCATTCTAAACTTGTGTATTGAACTGTTGTACGTTTGAATAAAGTAAAAAAAATCCTATCGTTCATCAAACAAGAACAAAAGAATTAGATTATTTACTTTAAGGAATGTAAATAAATCATATTTTTGTCTATAGCATAATCAGATTATTCACTTTGTTATTAGTGTTATATATTTATTTACAATATGTCATAAATATAATTTTTTATTCTTAATAAGTACATTTAAAACTTGAGTATTGATCTGTTTCAGCCCAAAGTTTGTTGTATTTAGACTAAGATTAAGATGAGTATGAGTTTAAAATTAACTAATTCGAATAATTTATATTAGATTGTAGATTTGTCCATAATGCAACTCAATTCAACCCACTTCGTTAACCCCAATCGCAGAGGTAAAGGTAGACTTCCATGCTACCTTTTCCCGGTCTATCATCTTGTGCTTCATTCTTAGGGTGTATTTGTTTGCCTGCTCCAGCCACTCCAGCTGCTCTAGTTCCGACACGGAACGGTCTCTCCACGCAAACACACCTAATCTCGTCGTTCCAGTGTAGTTACATGTCGCTTCAACCACTGTAGCTGAAGAAGAAAAATAAGAGCGGATCGTTGACACCTCCGACTGAGAGTGGCTACTATAGAATTTTTATAGGAACGGAACTGCAGTGTCGATTCTGGAAAACATGAATTAACCTGGAGTAGTAAACAAACACAGCCTTAGAAACAGAAGTGAATGTCTAATGAATAGTAAAACATACGCAAAGGGGACATGTGTCCGCTGCTAGAAGCGTAGAAGGGTAAAGAAGAGAGTTCTGCAAGAGATCCGGCCACCCGTGACCGTGGGCGAGGTCCAAGTCCTGTGGTGTATTACCCCACCCTTTAAAGCTCTCAGCCACAGACTACTAGAGAACAACATAACTTCACGGGTCTTTGGGACTATCCCAAACGGCACATATGACACTCCTCCCTCTCAAAACCCAACCACTCTCTCTTCTTCTCTCGCTTTCTATTTTTCTTAATTCCCTGGTTGGACTCACTGTATTGCACTAAAACATATGACGACCCTGTTGCTTCTACTACTGGTTCACATGTGCAAGGAATAGGTCCATTGCTTACTAGATGATGATAAGAGGAGGTGAAGATTGTCACATAGATGATGTCTTGTGAAACTCTAGAAGCTACCATTATTCTGTTTCAGAAACTTCATAAAAGAACCAAAGTGCCCACCACCATTGTTTTTGTTATCAACCAAATAATACAACCCTATGATCCATGTTTCACAACCTCAAACGGCAAAACCTATAAAGCAAATTAACTTGAAAGTTTTCATGGCACAACAATAATGTTTCTATCTAAATCAACTATCATGGTGTAGTTGACCAAGAGGAATGAAACTTCCACTTCTCTTTTAGGTTCGATTCTTACGGACCACAAAGAAAAAATATATACATATCGATATCAAAAAAAAAAAAAAACAATACTCCTATCTACAGTGCAATATGTAAAACATGCATCACTAACTGGAACTCGTAAAAGATGAAATCCATCGTATAAGTTAAAATTAAAGACATAAACAAAATTTGTTTCTTTTGCTTCTTATTTTTTTTCCCCACATACTCTTACACTTCTTTACATACATCGTATTCTATTTTGTTTCAGATAATACTTTATAGATAAACTGTACACAAAAGAGATGAATACCTCAAAAATGGTTGATCGGTTGGTTGGATACGAGGACGATAAGACTCTCACTAGCAAAAGAATTAGGAATCAAATTCTACTTGTCACTGTGTTTACCTGAGAAAAGAGAGAATAATGTTGATACTAAAAGACTTAACCCTCATCTCCCCATCATTGTTGGATTGGTTTGGATGTTCCCGAGTTATGACGAAAAAGGTGATGACAACTAAAAACTGAATCTTGCATCAATGGTCTGAAGAGGCGGTTGCTCAGAACTACAGCAAACCACAAACAGAACGACACGTGTCACATTGGGCCCATACCCGAACCTGTGACCACATAACCATAAATTGCAGTTGCAGCCTCAAGCTCCTCAACCTCGCTAACCACCAAACTCCCTTAGCTCATGCTCTTTCTCTCTCTTTTTCCCTTCTCTCATCAAGAAAAGGCCTCTGCTTCTTCACCCTTCCCTGTCATTGTCCAAACCATCAACATAGCAGAATCCCATTTGATCAGGACAGGTTTTGGGCAGCGGCAACAACAACAATAGCAGAAGCTCAATCTCACCTGCGACATTATGTTGCTGAGACCTGAAACAAGCCAACGACGCTACGTGGCCGGAATTTCCCGTGCTCTGCTCGTCGTGTACATCGCCATCACCGTGATGTTGGTTCCGCATGGTTCGGAAGCGAGATCCCATTTCCACAAAAGGCAAAAAGGTGTTCAAGCTGTTCATGTTGGTGTCTCCATATCCTTGCCACCAGCCAACGCTCCGGCCGGCCTACCTGTGCCGAGTGACCCCTATAGCAAAGGCACTGGCGTGTTCGACGTGATGGAATTTGGGGCCGTAGGCGACGGGGAGACCGACGACACCGAGGCATTCAGGGCAGCCTGGAAGGTGGCGTGCTCGGTGGAGTCCAGCACGCTCCTGGTGCCCTCCGACAACGTCTTCACCATCCGCTCCACCATATTCTCAGGGCCATGCAAACCAGGCTTTGTTTTCCAGGTAATTCATATTAAGCAGTCATGTTCTCAACAATGTTGTTGGTCTTGGTGCTGGTTTGGGCATACCAAGTTGACGACACTTGTAGGTAGACGGAGTTCTGATGCCCCCGGATGGTCCCGACTGCTGGCCGGAATCCGACAGCAAGCG
This sequence comes from Posidonia australis, assembly GCA_024699735.1. Classification (NCBI taxonomy): domain Eukaryota; kingdom Viridiplantae; phylum Streptophyta; class Magnoliopsida; order Alismatales; family Posidoniaceae; genus Posidonia; species Posidonia australis. Next base: position 2,452 of record JAMKQA010001601.1, on the reverse strand, counting down.
TCAATGGCTTGTGTTCTATAGAGTTGATGGCTTGACACTGAGAGGTGGAGGAACCATCGAAGGCAATGGAGAGAACTGGTGGAATCTCCCTTGCAAACCACACAGGGTAACGACTCTGAACTCTCTCTTCCTGTTTCTTACAACACACACGCACGCGCTTGCATTTGAATTACTTCTCTGACATTGCGGTTCTGCTGTGCCAACGCAGGGTCCACACGGGTCCACTTTGCGAGGACCTTGTGATAGTCCAGCGGTAAGTGGTGCTAAGGCCAATAGTATATTTAAGTGGAAGTGCTTGATTTTGTGTATTTTAATTTCCCACTGAAGAAGTTCCTTTTGTGTTTGAATTGTTTTCAGATGATTAGATTCTTCATGAGCTCCGACATCACTCTGAGGGATCTCTACATAGAGAACAGCCCACAATTCCACGTCAAATTCGACGGCTGCGACGGAGTGCACATCGACAGTCTGTCGATCAGCTCACCGGCATCGAGCCCCAACACCGACGGAATCCACATAGAGAACACGAAGTCCGTCGGAATATACAACTCCATGATCAGCAACGGTGAGTGTGCAAGAAACAGAGCTATATACATTGACGATGATCACTTTCACTTCCATGTTAATCCCAAAAGTCACATTCTTACCCAACAATCTCCTTCGATTGAGTTAGGCGACGACTGCATCTCCATCGGACCGGGCTGCTCCGGTGTGGACATAGAGAACATCACTTGTGGGCATAGCCATGGTATAAGGTAGTTGGCATAGTGTAATTCATGGTTTAGTAGTGGTAATGAAGAAACTAGTATACATTTGTAACATGACTCTGGTTTTTTGGTTACATTAATTTGGCAGCATTGGGAGCCTAGGCGTGCACCACTCTCATGCATGTGTCTCGAACGTGACGGTCCGGAATTCGGTAATCAGGAACTCCGACAACGGTCTCCGGATCAAGACTTGGCAAGGCGGGATGGGTTCGGTGACCGGGATCACCTTCGACGGCGTGTACATGGAGAACGTCAGGAACTGCATCATCATAGACCAGTACTACTGCTATACCAAGCGATGCAGGAACCAGACATCAGCCGTGTACGTGACGGACGTCTCGTACACCAACGTCAAAGGAACCTACAACGTTAAGAGTGCGCCGATACACTTCGCCTGCAGCGACACAGTGCCGTGCACCAACATAACGATGTCGGACGTGGAGTTGTATCCGTTCGAGGGGGAGTTGATGGAGGATCCTTTTTGCTGGAATGCTTACGGCAACATGCAGACCCTTACCATCCCGCCCATCTCCTGCCTTCGGGACGGGATGCCGCAGTCACTCCAGGAGAGTTTGGACTGTGGTTGCTAACAATCTCAACCACCAAACATACGGTTAGAAAACCTATAAATGATGGACAAAAAGAAGCAGTAGCAGCTGCTGCAGGCTGCAGCAAGAGGAGGAAGAAGAAGAAGAAGAAGAAGAAGAAGAAGTACACAGTAGTGGGCCAACCATCTAGTTGGAGTTGGGACTCTTCTTGTTCACCCTTTTTTTTTTAAAATTTTATATGATTTGGCATTCTGATGCTGTGGGGCTCTCTTCTCTTTTCTTTCCCCAACAATGGGAGCCCACCTGATAGTGTGAATAGCATTCATAACAGTGGTGGTTGTCATGTGATTGGGTTTTGGACAGGAATTGGTAGACAGTTTGCCTGTCAGATGTTGTGGGACGAATGTGATCTAGCAGTACAGGAATTGGTAGACGGTTTTTCTGTCTGATGTTGTGGGACGAATGTGATCTAGCAGTATTAACTAATTGCTAATCTTAAATTATGATGCAAAGTTATCTCCCTTCAACTTTCCATCTTTTCCTTTTCAGGTCAAAAGCTCCCCAACTCCATACAGTCATATTATTGTTTGTTCTCCAGTATATGCCAGACTTCTAACAGACTAAAAATTGGACTTTTTAATGGTACCATTTGATCACGAGTTGTAATCAGAACAACGCTTGAATAACATGGTAAAAATGCAACGTAGTAGTAGAGTTAAGCTAGAATTACTGAGAAAGTGACTCATTTGAGCTTCTCCTCTTGGTAAAAAGAATGTGTTCGATCCTATTGATTCAGTTCAGGATTTTATCTTGACTTAAATAAATTTAAATTGATTAATTAACATCCCTAATTGGTAGCTCAAGGAGAAAGATGCTAACAATTTTCTCCTCTTTTGGGGCCAAAGATGCTGAACGAAATGTAGCACACGCATTCTTTTGTTCGGACCTGGCTAACAAGATGGCAAAATCCTCTAATCCAGGACGAATATGATTTTGATTAGATTTTTGACGAAACTACTTGTACGAATCTAGAAAGGATAAAATTGGAATGGAAAAGAAAGCAATTGCTTGAGGATGCAGACAAGAAGAAACGGGAACTGTGTGTGGGTGTGTCTTAGGTGAAAGAGAATGCACAAA